>OY720441.1:86502502-86816664 GCA_963082915.1 Dolichopus griseipennis
TAACTAAGTATTGTAAAAGTATTTATGATTTTGGTTTATTATAATTTTAATGTTGAGTAAATGCACTACACTCTTATCGTAAAAAGGAAAAAACAAGTAAAGAAACAGTCAGTCGGTGCAACCGACTTAGAAATACCCTACACCTATTTGGTTCAAATTTAAGGACATATCCATAAGTCATTTTAACACCATAAAAGCTGTTATTAATTTGATCGTAAGACATAGCTAACCAAATTAACTTTATAATACTAAAAACATTTTCTAATTATATTATCTATTAAAAAATATTACAAATTCTTAGTAATTTGTCTATTTAAAAATATTCAAAAACAAGCAAACTTGAAATAAATGAAAATATATTTATTCCAATTCAATTACAAAATGAAAAAATTCTAATTATTAAATTTTGTGATAAAAAGATAATCAAAGCATAATATATTTAATAATCCAAATTTTTAAAAATTGCAATTATTTTAAGTGGTTAGTTTATATACCTAATAGAAAAGCTTACAAACGCAAAATATGCAATAAATGTATTTCTAAAATACAATTACAAATTTAGACCTTTTCATATAATTCATTTAAATATTCAAATAAATTTTACATAAATGCAGCAAGTACCTTTGAATATAGCTGAACCACTACAATTAAGTCTAGATTTCGGAGACACATAGGACATAGGAAATATATTCTTTGGCTTTGAAATTAAACTCAACCAGAACCAATTCCCATGGTACTTTCATTACTAGTAACCTAGAGTTTAAATTTCATCAAAATACCGGCATTATTTTTTGAGTTATGGTGTTTTAAGATATATGTTTGTTAGTCCTTGAACTTGTCAAGGGTTCCAGAACCCCAAACCATGGTACGATTTCGCCCATATGCAGTCCCGTCATACTTTCAATACTAGTTAACCCTTGTATACAATTGGAACGTTCTATCTTAATTTTAAGTTACTAGTTTTATTAATTTCGATGATAAGCTTTTACACATTTGGGGGTCTAAGAGAGGTCCTGAACCACCACTCCAAATGATCCCAAATTAGGGGGGCATGGAAGAAATAGTAAAGAACACCCTGGGCCAAAAGCTTCTACATTTGTTTCAAGTTACTATTTTTATTAATTTCGAAAATATGCTTTAAGGTCCTCGGAACTGAGTGCCTGGTCCCCGACCCACTAGTCCAATGGGGTCCAAATTTCAAAGACACTTACGCAATTGGAAGGGACACCCTGATACCAAATTTGGAGGTTATATCTTCATTGGTTTCGGAATTACGCTAGTTTGGCCTAAATTCGATAAAAAAGTTCTCAGTTCCGAACCCATTGTCCAATCCTCACCGCACGTAATCACCGCCGTAGTTTCATTACCAATAACCTACAGCACAAATTTCATGAAGATAGCCTCATTAGTTGTTGAGTTATCGTGATTTTTAATATATGTTCGTTATCCCTGACACCGACTAAAAGGTCCAGAATCCGAACCCATGGGCTGATTTCACCCTTATACAGCCCGCGCTTTACTTATAGTACTAGTTAACCCTTGTACACAATTTAAACGATCTATCTTAATTTTAAGTAACTATTTTTAGTAATTTCGATTATAAGCTTTTAAAACTTGGGAGGTCTGAGAGGGGTACTGAACCACCTCTCCAATTGATCCCAAATTAAGGGAACACGCAAGAGATAGTAAAGAACACCCTTGTGGCAAATTGGAAGCTTCTACATTTTTTCAAGTTGTTATCTTTATTAATTTTAAAGATATGTTTAAGGTCTTCGGAAATGTGTGACTGGTCCCCGACCCAGTAGTCCAATGGGACCCAAATTCTCAAGACACTTAGGAGATAGGAGGGGACACCCTGATACCAAATTTGGAGGTTCTATCTTCATTGGTTTCGGAATTATGCTCGTTTGGCCTAAATTCGATCAAAAAGTTCTAGGTTCCGAACGCATGGTCCAATCCCGACCTTACGGAATCCCCGAAGTAGTTTCATTACTAGTTACCTACAGCACAAATTTGATGAAGAAAGCGTCATTAGTTGTTGAGTTATCGTGATTTCTTATATATGTTCGTTAGCCCTTCGATCGATTAAAAGGTCCAGAATCCGAACCCATGGGCCGATTTCGCCCATATGCAATCCCCGCCGTACTTTCAGTCCTAGTAACCTACAGTTAAAATTTCATCAAGATAGCTCCATTATTTTTTGAGTTATCGTGCCTACGGACGGACGGACGGACGGACGGACATGGCTATATCGACTAAGGCGGTCACGCTGATCACAAATATATATACTTTTCCATATCTAGCTCGCTTCCTTTAGGTGGTTACAAACACCATACCAAAGTTAATATACCCCTTTACCTATTCTATAGGTTTAGGGTATAAAAAAGAATTTTGTACAAAAAGAAAATTTTTTTTTTTTTTTTGTTATTTACGTTTTTTTTTTGTTTGTATGTTTTTATTATTTTTATTATTATATATTTTTTGTTAATTGTTTTTTGTTTTTGCTTACCTATTTAAATGTAATTAATTGTATATTATATATGGTAAAAAAAATTTTAATTATTAATTATGTAACGTTTCTTAATTTATTTAATATTTCTTAATTCATATACCGCGGGTTTTTAAAGTAATTTTCATGAGATAATTATGATTAAAATTTTGTTTATAATACAATAATATTTTTAAATTTTGTAATGCAATAAAAAAAAATTTTTTTTTTTTTGTTTTTATTTATAATGTAATAATGTTTTGTTAAAAAGGAAATATTTACATGTATATATTATTTTTATTAATTTTTAAATAATTTTAATCTATTATTATGGATTTCTTTTTCCTTATTTTTGAATCTTACAATAGAATTTACATTGTTTGTTTTTATAATTTTATATGGTCCTACATATGGACTATCTAGTTTATTTTTTGTTACATTTTTTATTAAGACTAAGTCATTTACTTTAAATAATATTGGTTTGACTTTAATGAAATTTTTTTCTTTTCTATTTTGTTTTGCAATGTTAAGCATATTTTTGGCTTGTTCTGCCGCGAATTTTAGTCTCGTTTTTAGTTCAAGTACATAGTCGTTCATGTCTTGTATAGGTATGTGTGTATTTGTGTTGAAATTTGTTGGTACGTTTGGTATTTTTCCGTAGAGTAATTCGAACGGTGAATAATCTGTATCTGTATGTGGTGTTGTGTTATAACAAAATGTAAAGTATGGGATCCATTCGTCCCATTGATAGTCTTGAGTAAATGATCGTAAGTACTGATTTAGAATTCTATGATTTCGTTCTATTGAACCTAGTGTTTCGTGATGATAAGGTGTTGATTTTAAATGTTTTATGTTAAATGTGTTACAAATGTTTGTGAAGATTTCGTTTACAAATTCTGTACCAAGGTCTGTTTTTATTGTTCTAAAGCTACCATATCTTAGTATGATGTTATTTACTAGTGTTTTTGCGATAGATGCGGCTTCTTTTGTTTCAAGTGGGATGGCTTCTACGTATTTCGTTAACTCACATTGGATTGTTAGGATATATCTATAATTATTACATATTTTTAGTGGTCCTACGGTGTCCATACTAATTTGTTCAAATGCTCCAGTGGGAGTATTTGTTATTACGAAGTTTTCTTTATTATGTTTTATTACTTTGTTCTGAGCACATGTTTTACATTTATTTATATAGTTTTTAACCATTTTGTTTAATTTTCTCCATACATATCGTTGTTTTATTTTGTTAATAGTTTTCTTGATACCTGTATGGCCTCCTTGTGGTGTATCATGATATTCTTTAATAATATTTTCTTTTAGTTTTTCATCTTTTATATTTATAGGTGGGGTATATATTAAAATTTTTAATTCATATTTATTTTTATTTATTATATCGTTATATAACGTTTTTATTTTATTAATTTCCATTTTATTAAATATTTCATCTTGATTACTTAGCGCTATTTTATTTATATCTTTGTTCTTAGTATATAAGATAAGTTTCTCCAAAGTCATACCGAAGTCGTGATATGGATTATCGCTTATCTTTACTGGTACCATTATATCCCCTTTTTTATTCATATATATTTTTGGCATATACCTAATCATTTTTCACATTACAGCCTTTTCTTTTATTTATACTTGGCATATGATCCTTTTTCACATCACAGCCTTTTATTATTTCAAATTTTATTTTCTTTATGTTTCTAGTTTCTGATATCGAAGTACATTGGAACATATGAAGTTCATGACGCTTCTGTTTCAATGGTTTCTCATCATTACTTTTATTGTTTGATGTTATGCTAGCTTTGCTTCTTGTAATTATGTTAATTTTATTTGATGGTATTAATTTTTTTAAGGAGTCGGAATTTATATCAATTCTTGATAGTGCATCAGCATTCGTATTCATTTTTCCTTGTTTATATATAATTTTGAAATTATAATCCGCTAGATCCAATCTAATCCTGGTCATTCTAGATGATGGATTGTTATGTGAAAATAGACTAACTAATGGTCTATGGTCAGTTACGATTGTGAAATGTCTATCATACACATAAGGTCTAAAATGTGTTATTACCCAATGAATTCCTAATAATTCTTTTTCGATTACTGGTTTATTTAGTTCGTATTTGTTTAAAGATTTGGTTTAATAATTTATTTAATCGCCAATAACATACTGAAAATGTTTTTCTCTACTCTAATAATTTATATAAACTAATTAAATTGCTAATGAAAAAAAAAATCCTATTAATGATTTGGTTTTCCTTATTGAAGATTTCGTGTTCTTGTTTATGATTCTGTTTTTATTTTTATACTTAAAACTTACATGGAAGAAACAGACATTCGTCTCATATTTTCTTCATTATTACCTTCACCAACATATTGTTGTTCATTTTTATTATATTTTTCTTCAATAACCGTAGATGTTAAAAGATTTTGATTTAAATTATAATGAAATTGTTGTTGTTGTTTTTTTTAGTTGATGTTGATTTAGTCAATGTTGATGAAAGTGATGACGATGTTGATTTTGTTGTACCGCTTAAAGTGGTTACAGAACGACGTGATATATAACTATGCTATAGGGAACCTGGAGTATATGGAAAACCAGTTGAACTCTGACTATGTGCTAAACTAATCATATAGTCAGATAAACTTCCAGTTAAATCTGGAAAAGGTTCCTTTGATTCTTCGCTAACTTCAAGAGAACCGAATCCTAAGGATAATGATTCATCATCAAATGCTTCCATTTCTTTTTGTTGTTTTTCTTGTAACAAACGTGCTCTTTCTGAGCTTTCATGATTAAATTGTTGCAATTCAGCTTCCATCTTACTCTGTAACAATGACCTTCGTATATTTACACGATCTTCCAACTATATGCGTTCTCTATCACGCTGAGCTTGAGCCTGGCTCTTATTTTTGCTTTGATAATTCATTAAAATATCAAGTTCATATTTTAATCTTTCTTGTAATTGTTGATCTTCAATATCTTGACTTTCATCTAAACGTAATGTTTGTTTGCAATGCATATCTTCTTCTCTTCTTTCAATTGCTTTATCACAGCCTTTTGATGTTCTTTAGGGGTATTTTGCAAAATTTGAGCTTTCAATGCCTTATATTGTCTGGTTTGAGTTTTACAAGTTTCTCTAAATTGTTTACGAATTTGTAACTCTTTTTGTTTCAAGCTTTTTGGCTGTTGTTTTTTGTTCCAAGGCATGTCTTCTGATCAATTCTTTTTTGGCTGCTTCCAAATAATTTTGTTGATTTTGAAGTTCGGCAGAATGTTGCTTACAAATCTGTTCTTCTCTTTGAATAGTGGGTTCATGACAAGAAAGTGGTTTCGTTTGTCATCTCCTTTCTTCTTTTGCAGCAGGTCTTCTTTCCTTCTTTGTCCGTCTTATGTGGCAAGGGTCGCCATGTAATATTATGTTGGTTTTAATTTCTTTTGTCTTTAATTCAGTTGAAGCGAGACGCCTCTTTTTGAATTAAGTTTACTTCCTAGCAGCTGCCTAAGCAAGTGCATCTAATGGAAGTTCTGTTCTTTAAATAAAATACATATGTTTGGTGTACTTGACTATAATAAGTCAAGATTACTAATGTTATTTATTTTTCTAAATCTTAGGGTATTTATACAAATTTTATGAATATTAAATTAAATTAATTAATTAGGTAATTAAATTTACATTATTATTGATTAACCTAAATAAATGTCAAAAGTTATTTCAAAATATAAAAGTGCCAGATGGGCCATTTTCTTTAAGAATAAAATTTAATTTAACAAATTTTAATTTACAAATTATATTAATTATATGGTAAACATAATATGTGCTACATTCAGTTCTATAACCTTTCATATATTTTTCTGATTTATATTAGGTAATTTTAATATTTAAGGAGATTCCCTGAATGTGCAATTTTTATTCATAATGATTTTTACTTTTCGTTTTTTTACGATCGGTTTATGAAACGGTGTAAAAAAACAAAAGTGTACAATTTCTATATTTTATTTTTTTTTATAATTTTTTTTATATACGGTACGGGTGTTAATTGTTATTCAATTATAAATGCATAGAATCAGCATTTTTGTTAAACTTTTAAATTGTATGTTTGTATTCACGGGCAAATGAAAAAAAAAGGTGAAATAAGATATTCTTATAAAAGACCGTTAAGTTATTTTAGTATTGTAGTAGTGAGAATTAAATGCATTAATACGGTGAAGTTAATTAAGTATTGTATTAGTACAAATGAAATGTGTGAATACGGTGGAGTTAACTAAGTATTGTAAAAGTATTTATGATTTTGGTTTATTATAATTTTAATGTTGAGTAAATGCACTACAATATGTCCTTAAATTTGAACCAAATAGGTGTAGGGTATTTCTAAGTCGATTGCACCGACTGACTGTTTCTTTACTTGTTTCTTCATAAAAAATATCTTAACCCAAGTTTGGTTGATTTTATTGTTGAAATTTCAAATAAAAAACAAGTAATTAAAGAAAAAAGTCTAAAAGCGCAAAAACAATTTTAGAATGAGTTAAAAAATATTATGTATATTTGTATATACTATTATTGTAGATAAAAAAAGTAATGTCAAATTTAAAATTTAACAGCATTTCTATTTAAAAATATTACGTATGTAACAATTATTATTATTATCAATAAAAATAATAAGATATAAATAATAAGAATAATTGTCAAATTTGTTAAATAATAAATTTAAAAAAATAGTTTTAAGCATTCACATTGACTTTTTTTAAACATACGTAACTATGCTTTTGAAATTTTTGTTTTGAAATAATAAAACATACAATTTTTATAAAATATTTGGTAAACATGCATTGTTTATAATAATAATATAATAATATAATAATATGTTGCATTGTTAATAATAATAATAATAAAGATATAGAAGAATAATTGCCAAATTTGACCCAGCATCATTTGACATAAATTCAATTTTTGTTTTGAAATGATGAAACATACAATTATTTATAAAATATTTGGTAAACATGCATTGTTAATAATAATAATAATAACAATATAATAATAAATAATAGAAATAATAGAATAAATAATATTATTATTGGCCCTAATTTAGCTAATTTGTTAAAACTTTTTAGAAAATAAATGGTTTTGTAAGACTTTTATAAGAATAATAGTATAATATACTACTATTATATTATTAAATATATTCACTATTTCCAAATAATGACATTTTTTAAATATGAACCAGTGATTTGATTAAAATTATTCTTCAAAAGTTGTGAACATAGGTTATTTCAAACTGCTAGGCTGGAGACCAGTCTACAAAGACCAAACTGTAGACCAAAATTAATAAATTAGTTTTACTTTCCGACCAATAAAATTAAAATTTTAAAACGCTCATAAATTTGAATTATTATTCGCTTTATTTATTAATTATTAATAAAGTTAAAAAAAGTCAATGTGAAAGCGTACAATTTTTTTAAATTTATGTGAAAAAGTCATTAGAATGGGACAAGGTGTTGTTGTAAATTTATTTTTTAAATTTGTAAGAAATTGACAAACAAATTGTTTTATAGTTTATTATTTTTATTTTATCATCAGGATAGGAAAAAAATATAAACATGTCGTAGTTTTCTAGGTACATCATACTTATAATTAAAATAAAATTATTTTGAATTCTTCTACGAAAAAACAAACACCAAAATAGTTTTGACATTAATCGATGCATAATTTTGTTTTATAAAATCCAAAACAAAAATCTTTTCTGAAATTTTTTAGATATTATTAATTTTTGTTGTCAGTTTAAGTACTAGTTCACTTTTACAATTTGAATGAAACTTTGTTGACAAGAGTAAAACAGCTATTATGTAAAATGTAGTTAAGAACTTGATTTTTAACCTGAGCTATTTATCCCAAATTTACTTTAAGCAAAGGAAAATTAAATAAAAATTTTAATAAATATTTTGTAAAATTGTTTTTAAATAAATTTTTGTAAAGTTATATATATAAATTAAATTTTTAAAAAGTTATATCAATTACAAAATTTAGCTTTTTAAATAAAATAATTTGTACTTTATTTAAAATAAAGCTCTTTTTTTTATTTTTTAAACTTGACATATATCTTCATTAAACTGAAGAAGAGTTCAAGATTTGCTAATGTTTACAAACATGAAAATACCTTTTTTGTAGAGCAGCAAATTTTTTTTTTTTAATGTATTAGATATACTTTTTTTCATTTAATAATTCGCATTTCATTATCACCAACAAACTTATTACCATACAGAATCTAAATTAACATAAACTCAAAATTATAATATTTTATTTTCAAAAATATTAAAATATTATCTTTCCTTTTCTTTACTTTTGTTAACCTTTTCGAAAATAATTTAAGGTTAAAAAGTTTAAAGTCACCCTTATAATACGCATTTTCAAATAAAACGAGGAAGAGTGTAGTAGAGTAGACTGTGTCAACTCTGGGATACCCGTATGACCGTTATATAAACATTATATCATTATTATTATAAACATTAATTACTTTTGGCAAAATTTCAAACATATCAGATTTATTAGGTGTAGTGTAATCTTATAAAAGAAGGAGTTGTATGGCAGCTAGTCGAACTCTTGGCAGTAGAGCAACCATATTTTGCAGTAACTTTGGCCATTACACTAAACAATTTTTGGCAAAATTTCAGACACCCAACTTCAATAGGTATAGAGTAATGCTCATATAAAATAAGAAGTTGTATGGCAGCTACTCGAACCCTTTGCAGTAGACCAACCAAATTTTTCAGAAATTTTGGCCATAAAACTAAACTACTTTTGCCAAAATTTCAAGATCCTAGCTCCTTTAGTTTTTGAGTTATCGTGCGGACGGACGGACAGACGGACGGACGGACATACATAGCTAAATCAATTTTTTTTTCGATTCTGATCCGATCCATACACTTGAGTCTATATCTACCCCCTCTCCTTTTCTGCGTCACAAACGTAATGGCAAATTTATTATACCCTTTGACTATATAGTCATACGGGTATAATGAAATCTTTTTCAAAAATGATGAAACATTTTGCAATAAAATGGAGGCTCAAGTGCAAAGGTTTCATATTTTTGGAAATCGTTTCATTAACTTTGCAATAGGTGTCATTTTATTTGAAAATGTTGTTTCTAATTTTTTTTTTTTTTGAACTTTTCAATTTTATAATTTTATTTGACATTTGGTTACAAAATCGGAAGAGAAAGTGACTGAAATAACAATATACAAAAATAGCAAACATGCGCAAATATTACGTCATTAATTATTTATATCATACTGTACTCAATATCTAGCATTTTGACGATAAACTCCCGACAATTTGTTGAAATTTAAAATTTTCTTAATAAAATTTGCTTACTTAAAATTAATTTTCTTCTAAGACTTAACAATTTTACAAGTAAACAAGCCAAAGTCAGGAAATTATTTTTCAAATCATAATTTATTTTATTTGGAATAACAACCAAACTCTAAATAGGAGTTTTATTATCAAATTATTAAAATTGGAATAAAAGCCAAACTTCAGTTAGGAATTTTTAAACTAAAATTATAAAAAAGGTAAAACAGCCAAACTAGACTTTGATCGCCAAATTTTAAAATTTTGCAAAAGGATTAACAGCCAAAGTGTTTATTTTTCAATTATTATCTTTATTAGATTAATTGTTAATAATTTAAAAAACACAATTTCAAGCGCTGTCGCTGAATACTTACAATTTCGTCAAAGAAGCATGTCTCTATCTCAATTACCTGATTTCAGGGAACAATTTTAATTTTAAAATTGATCTGTACAAAATGTAGCAAAAAGACTTTGGCTGTTAATGCTTGTGACCACAGAAATATTATTAAAATTATTATCTGTTACATTTCTAATTCTATTTATATCTGTATCAATATTATCTATTGGATTTGTATTTAAATAATATCGTTTATCAATATTAGGAGATTTCTTATACATAACTTGCACGGGTATAAAAATTATAGATTTGGACTTTGTACTTTGAGTTTTATGAATGATAATCATTATAAATATGATGATAATTTTCGATCATGATGATCATTATATGAATATGATTATATAATGCTTATTTTGCTTAGGTTTAATAATATTTTCGTGAATTAAAAATTAATTAAAAGAGATAGAATTAAAGAATTCGAGCTAGAGTTTTGAAATTCATACAAAACATCTTTTGGACATTTTTGAAAAACCAGACCAAAGCTTCGAGGAGCTGCCACACAGCTTATTTAAACCTATATGAATATTTTCAAAAGTAATTATACCAGGAAGATGAAAATTACACACGGTTTGTTTTATAATGAATCAAGCACTTATATGAAGTTCCAAAATGTTACGGCTTCATTTTGGGGGGCTGCCATACAACTTCTTTGCACCAATATGAATTTCTTCAAAACTAATTATACTACTAGGAAGAAAATTACACACTGTTAGTTATATAATGAATTGAGCACTTATATAAAGTTTCAAAATGTTACGGCCCCATTTTCGGGCAGCTGCGATACAAAGTTGTCAATTCGATAACTGTGAATCTAATGAAGCTACGAGGTTAAAAGTAAAACTGGGCAGGTAAAGTAATAGGGCAAGTTACTTGGCAAATTTTGACATCATTCGGACCAACTTTAAGAGCGGGCAATTATTTTGTTTTTGTTTTAAGCAGAAATTATGGTATAATGAACTAAAATTTTAATTTTTTTTTTTTGTTTTTATTTTATATTCAAAAATTAGAGCTAGAATTTTGGAATTCACACAAAACCCTTTTTAGGAAATTTTTGAGGTTCCCTATTCTATTTGGTTAAAACCAGACCAAGTTTTCGGGGAGCTGCCACACAACTTATTTAAACAAATATGAATTTCTTCAAAAGTAATTATACTACGAAGTTGAAAATTACACAGTTATATAATAGATTAATAACCTGTATGAAGTTTCAAAATGTTACGACTACATTTTCGGGGAGCAGCGATACAAAGTTGTCAATTCGATAACTATGAATCTAATGAAGTTACGAGTAAAGTAATAGGACAAGATACTTGGCAAAGTTGGACATCACACACTTTTAGCGTTGGCCAACCTTTTTTTTTTTTTTTATGGTTTTTTTTTAAGCACAAATTGTGGGGTAAGGTAAGTCAAATTTTTTTTAATTATTTTAAATTTTATATTTTTTTGTAATATATGTAATACCATAAATGATACAAATAACGGTTTATTTTATTTTATAGATCATATTGAGTATACACGAGTATCTAAAAGTTGACAAGGGCAACTATAATTTCCCTCGTTATTGGCACATTTTCAAATAATTTTGTAATAATGTGCCTATATAGCTTCACTCTGTCCTTCTGGCAGTCCGTCCGTCCGTATATTTACAAATATTTTTACACCGTTTGAAATAGAGTAAAGCAATTTTAACCATGGGTGGGTATTCCAAAAAAATTATTTCGTAGAAGAATTTTTTTCTGTAGCCCCACCCGTTATGAAGCTACCTAAAGTTGGAAAAAGCCCTATATTCGAATTGTTATAACAAGAGTTCTGTTTAAGTGTATTTTCAATCTGCAAATATAGCTGGTTTTATAAAATTTATAAATTTTTAAAAGACAAATGTATAGGATTGCCATACAATACTAAAATTTACTATTACGCAAAACTCAATTTTTGCAAAAAAATCTTCTAAACGGTCAAAGCTATGGTCTTGAAATTTGGAAGAAGTTAGATCCTATGAAATAAGTAGAAGTCGGTTAACAAAATCTTTTTGTCAAACCCGCTGGTTAGGAGCAATAAGGACTCGAAAATTTAAATTTTGCTACTTTTAAACACCTGTAAGTTGAATACTTGTTAAATTTTTTTTAGTGATATAAAAAATTTGAAGCTTCAACTCTATATTTCATCATATGTTACAGGTTTTTCTTAAATTTGAAAGGGTTTCTTTAAATTGAAGAAATTGTCTCTTAGTTTTAACCATTTTTGCTTTAATAATAAAATTCTAGGTAAAACTCTAAATTTTGGTGGAGTTCAGAATTGATTTCCTAGAATCTAAAAAAAATGGAATGGTGGGGACAGGAGAGAGATTGGCAGATCCATCATAAGTTTGCTAAGCAAAAATTTGGGGGCCTTCCCCATTGAAGGGCTACTAGGTCTTTAAAGTTAAAACTTTTATGTTTTTATAAAACAGTAACTTATTTATCAGTTTTTCTTACTTATTCATGTTTTTCCAAAATTAAACGTTAAAATTGGAGCTCCAACACTATATTTCGCACTTGTTAAAAGGTTTTCTTGAATGCATTAGGATTATATTCTAAGTATTGATTTAACTATTAGTCATAAATAAATTGATGAAATAATTGAATTATAATATTATCATTTATTTTTATATATATTTTTATAAAAATAAATGATTAAGTACTCAGTAAGAAACCCTATTTTAATTTGAAATTGGGCTTTTTGAAAACCCTTGATTTTTTTTATTACTTGTTTATTAGATATAATTTGACCGAGACTTTTCAAAAGCCGCTTTCGCTCAGATAGACCAAAATAAAACTTTATTCGAGTAAGATAATATTTTTTGCCAATCAGAAATAAATTTAAGTGATGAAGTGATTAAAACAGAATATAAATTAAATAACAATTTTAAATCAAATAAAATAAATCAAATTGTTGTTGACAAAAATCCTAGTTTTAAAAGATCAAATTTTCCTCATAACAATTACCGTAGTAACTATAATTCACCTAACGCACCTAATAATTCAAACAGTGCTACACCTAATTTTAATCAAAATAACTATCAAAACAATAGAACTTCAGGACGATTTAAGAGTCAAAATTTTTCGCCAAATAATAAATCAGGACAATTTCGAAATTTTAATTAACAGAACAACAACCAATGGAAATACACAATATTAACGACGCGAATCAAGAGGTAAATTTTAAAAATTAGCCTCGGAGAATAGACTACAAATTATTAAATTAACTTTTGAAAAAAATATCGTTTAACTGTTTAATAGATACAGGGTCGGATACAAGTCATATAAAACCTGATATATTACCTTATAAAATTTTAATTTTAAATAAACCTATTATTTATATACATACTTATTTTTCAATTCCTTAGGTTGACCAAAAAGTGTAACACATAAATTTACTGCACCTTTCCCTAAAGAATTAATTAAAACAGGGACTTTGGAATGAAAAGTTTTCCTCTTAAAAGTAGAAAATATGATGCAATAATAGGCATTCATTTCTTAATTCCTTTTTAAGCTAAAATCGACGTTGAAAATAAGTTTCTGGTTTTTAAGTTTTGAAAATATAAATTACTCCAGTGAAATTGCTCAAGCAAATCACTTAGAACCAATTAATAACATAAAAGACGAAATGTCAAATAAAATAAGTCAAGCTCACTCATTCATTCACACTACATCACTCATTACATATAATTCGTTTAATCGGATCTGCACAAAAGTAGGCTTCGTTGCCATACCAACCAAAATAAATAACAAAATAAAACGTTGTGTGACACGTTTATAATTAACATTAAGGTTGTGTTTATTTAAATATTTTGTTTATATAACTATTTTTAATGTTCAAATATTTAATTTTATTGAAAATGGATGGAAGGTTTTAGAACAATAGAAGACATGGGTAAGTACCATTAAATTTATTGTCCCCAACTCTTTACAACTGTTTAAAATTTTGCACAAAATATAATTTTTATAATGTTACTTGATATGTTTGAACATTCAGTTCTTATTATGACTATGTTGGACAATATAATACAACATATGTTGGACAATATGACGTCATACTTTTACGATCCGATGCTTATATTGTGCATTCAACATATAAAATTAAAAGTTAAATGGAATAAAGCTCAGCCTAATTTTGATATTAAAACTAATTACAATACAAAATCCTTACCTGAGGAAGCCAGGAAAGTCGAAACACCACTCGAATATTTCCAATTGTTCTCTTCTAATGAGTTACTTCTTGGCATTGTTGAGTAGACTAATTTATATTCGTCTCAAAAAAATGTAAATTTAAAATTAGAGTTAGATGAAACAAATGTTATTATTGGAGCACTCCTTCTTTCTGGACTCCTTCTTTCATGATGTTCCGTTAATTTTACAAAATAGTATTAAATTGAATCGTTTTGAATTAATTTTAAGAAGTTTACATTTAAATGATAATGATCATGCTGATAGAAACGATCAATTGCATTCGTTATAGCGGATGTCCTATATTTTTATGATTTCCAACTTTTTTTTAATGTTACCTGTTTTATATTTATGTTATTAAATTGAATATGAATTAAATCGAAAATTAAAAATGTTGTTTCTATAATCTCATGCACTAATGTGTTAAATTCTGTAGAAAAAACCTATTTAAAAGATTTATTAAGTAAAAATCTAAACTTATTTTTCAGTGAAAGCGAAAATTTGACCAAAATACAACATGAAATAATAAAATAAAAGATTTATTAAGTAAAAATCTAAACTTATTTTTCAGTGAAAGCGAAAATTTGACCAAAATACAACATGAAATCAAATAAAAGCATGAAAATCTAATTAACAGTAAAATATACCGTTACCCCCAATGTTCATGAGAAAGAGATAGAAAAACAAATTAAGGAAATACTTAAACAAGGAATAATCAGGGAATCTAACTCACCGTATAATTCTTTATTTTGGATTGTACCAAAAAAATTGGACAATTCTAATATTAGAAAATGGAGAATAGTAACTGATTATAGGAAACTTAACGAAATAACAATTGACGACAAGTTTCCTATACCCAACATATATTGACAACATTTTAGACCAGCGAAAGGTTTTCACCAAATTATGGTAAATGAAAGAGATCAAAAGAAAACAGCGCATTTCGGTCACTACGAAAATATTCGTATGCCTTTTGGCCTGTTAAATGTACCATCAACTTTTCAAAGAGTGATGAATTCTGTGCTAAGGGTTATTTTCAGTACGTCTACTTAGCATAACTAATACAAACAAAATTTTTGATAAACTAAGAGAAGCAAATTTAAAAATACAGATCGACAAGTGTAATTTTTTTTTGTAAAGAGACAGAATATTTGCGACATACTAACAAAAGACGGAATCAAGCCTAATCCAAAAAAATTAAAGATAATTAAAGCTGCTAACCGCCCAAAAGCAGATAAAATCTTTTTTTGGGAATTACTGGTTACTGTAGAAAATTCATAAAGGACTATGCCAAAATAGACCAATCAATGACGAAGAACTTATAAAGGACGCGCAAATAAATAAATTAGACTACTCTTACATTAATGCTTTTGAACAATTAAAAACTCTTATAACTTCACATGCTATCCTTAAATATCCAGACTTTACCAAACCTTTTAAACTTCATACAGACGCAAGTAATTACCCAATAGGTGGAGTATCGTCCAATTTCATACGCCAGTAGGACGTTGAACAACTACAAAATTAGGTACAGTATGACTGAAAAAGAACTATTAGCCGTTATATGGGCCATAAAATATTTTCGACCGTATATTTATGGCAAAAAATTTAAAGTAATGACATACCACCAAGCATTGAAATCGTTAAAACCCAAATATTTAGGTAAAGACCTAAACATTGGGTTACAAACATGGATTTTGTCTTTAGAGGAATATAATATAAAAATTTAATATTTAAAAGGAAAAAGAAGAACAAAATGACCACTTTCCAATTTTGAATAGCAAACTTTTTAAAAACGCATATTATAATAACTTCTAACTTTACACAAGAATTCGAACAAGTACTAGGAAACCGTAAAATATATTTTAATCCAAATTCAACTACAGAAAATTTAACTAATATTTTAAAAACTTACATATCAGGAAGTAAAGTAGCAATCTATACAAAAATACCTGATCACGTTTACAACGTTTTCCAACCAACTTTAATTAAAGGATTTCCTAATATTAAATTTGTAAAATGCACTTATTTTGCTCAAGTTATAAGAACCGAAGAAGAATTAATAAAAGTAGTTTCTATTCATCATAAAGAACAAAAAAATCCAGGAAAACAAACAAACAACTCAAGCTAATAATAAATAAAATTACAAACAATTGTGACATATGTATTCGAGGGAAATATGATTGAAACCCTATCAAACCAAAGTTAAGAAAACTGAAATACCCATAAATAAAAATCAAATTATTCATGTAGATACATTATATACATAGAGAAAGCAAACATTTTTAGTTGTTATTGATAAATTCACATCATTTGCAACTGCTTATCAGATAGAAAACAGAAATCATGTAGATTTTATAGAAAAATTAAGAATGTATTTCAATCACAAAAAACCCCAAAAATTTCACCTTACCCTTAAATCTATTTATATAAAAGAATTTCTTACTAATGAAAATGTAGATTTTCACCTTGTTAAACCCAACAGTCATACAGGAAATTCGGACCATAAGACTACAACTTTTAGAACCTATAAAATATCAATAAAATATTACAATAATCTATATCACAGTACAATAAAGACAACTCTCTCAAATGTGGAAAATAATTAAATACCAATAGAAACAATATATAACATTCTTATTAACGCTCAAAGTAAAAGATTGACTAAACATAAAAAAACAGAGAATATTACGAAGAATTGAGAAAACAGGGTTATATTAAAAATTAAAAATCTTTAAAACATAAAGAAGAACCAAAATATAACATTATACAGAAAATATAATTTATCTAATATACACTGTTCTAATAAAAAACGACCACTTAAATTTTCAGAAAATGATATTATTTCCGATACTATGTTTTATTCTGACAATGGCACAAATGGCGTTGACTCAATTCCAAGAAGAGAAAATTAAATCTACAAGTGGATATACTATAACACACGAAAACCAAATACTCATACCGGAAACTCTTTTAATTACTGTCTTCCAATTATTGACTTAAAACAAATAGATAACGTTATAAATGAAATAATAAAAAGTACAATTTTTCTACCTACAAATATGAGTTCCGCATTATTTAAAGGCATTGAAAAACGAGGAAGAGTGTAGTAGAGTAGACTGTGTCAACTCTAGGATAGCCGCATGACCGTAACATATAAATTATATCATCCGGTTAATGACTTTTGGCAAAATTTCAAACATTCAGCTTTATTAGGTGTACATTAATGCTCATATAAAAGAAGGAGTTGTATGGCAGCTACTCGAACCCTTTGCAGTAGACCAACCAAATTTTGCAGTAACTTTAGCGATTACACTAAACTATTTTTTGCAAAATTTCAGACACGCAGCTTTATTAGGTGGAGAGTAATGCTCATATAAAATAAGAAGTTGTATGGCAGCTACATGAATCCACTGCAGGAGACCAACCAAATTTTGCAGAAACTTTGGCCATAAAACTAAACTACTTTTGGCAAAATTTGAGATACGCAGCTTTAATAGGTACAGAGAAATACTCATATAAAAAAGAAGTTGTATGGCAGGTACTCGAACCCATGGACCAAAATGGCTCTAAAAACAAATTTGTGAAAATTTCATAATCCTAGCTCCTTTATTTTTTGAGTTATTGTGATGACGGAGGGACGGACGGACGGACGGACAGACAGACATACATATGTAAATCGATTTATTTTTCGATCCTGATCCGATCAATACACTTGAGTCTATATCTACCCTCCCTCCTTCTCTGCGTCACAAACGTAATGGCAAATTTATTATACCCTTTGACTATATAGTCATACGGGTATAAATACAAATCAAATTGACAATTTTAAAAAACGGGCATCACTCAATACATAAACGAGGACATTTTAACTTCATAGGAACAATTAACAAATTAAACTGGAACTGTGGACAATGACGACAGAGAAACAATGAACCAACATTTTAAAACCGTTGGCAATAACAACCATAACGTCATAACAACAATAAATAATACAAATAAATAACAATTTTAATACATCCATAAATAAATTACTTAAGATTATTAAAGAAGACAGACAGCTAACTCCAGAATTTTTAAAAGAAGAAAATAACCAAAACCAACTTAAAATTACAGTATTCGACATTAAATTAAATATTCAAAAAATAGACAGATTTATAAACTAACGAGACAATAGAATACTTTCCAATATTAATATTATTCATTCATCGCTTTTAACTCATGAAAAAATTTGCCGAGTATCAAATTAATTCAGACAAAATAAAACGTTTAAAGCCAAGTACACACCAGAGACTAAAATAGGAAGAGTTGAGACATCTCGGTAGAGCGATCTACATGTGTGCGAACACTCGTTAGAGATCTGCCGTAGAGCTCTACGTCGACTCTAGGAGAGATTTTTTGTTAGAGATTTCTCTACCGTGTAAACACCTTCAAGTAGAGAAATGTTTTGCCAACGATGACTCTGCAAAGAGAGACTCTATCTGTAGAGACATTTTTCGTAGACTTGTAATTCTTATATTTTTGCATATTATATCATAATATTTAATCGGCTTATTTTTTCCCATACAAATATAAACATCCTTTTTTAAAACAAACTATTTAACCAATTTTAATGAAACAACAACCAAAAGAAAGGTTTTTTTTGTTTTCATAGGACAATGATATTTTTTTTTTAGAATATTGCGTTTTTTCAGGTGAAAACCCGTCTTTAAAATAACGTAAATTTGAATTTAACGGTCACGCTGTTAAAAATTAAGGCTTAATACTCTAATATTATGCGCCGACTTTCTGGGTAAAAGTAATGCATTTTCGGTTGTATTCGCAGCTCAATCAAACTATATATTATAGGCGCCGACTTATGTCTTTCTTTTTTTTTTTTTGTTTACTTCAAATGTTCAATGAACAAGGAGATTTAAATTTTTTTAAGTTTATTTTTTTTGTTTTTTTTTTTTCTTTATCTTAAAAAGTGAACGAAAAAAATGAGTTCTTTTCGAAAAGCAATACATTTGGTTTATACAGTAGTTTTCATTTATAACGAACTCGGTTTAATTTTAATTATAATAAACTTTACACTTTTTGCTAAAAATTTAAATTTTAACTAAAAATGTAGAAAACTTACATTATATTACATTGATATTTCTTTTATTTAAACTTTAAATACCTAAATATGTTGCTTGGCAATGAATTAAGTCTTTTTTATTTAGTTTTGAATATAAAAAAAATCATAATAACGCATCAAAAATACAAAAAAAAATTTCAATAGAAGAAAAAGCACTATACATAGGCTTGAGACTGACACATCAAATAAAATTCTAGCAAATGAGTTCGAAGTGTTCATTCTAGAATCATCACATTCTACAATGTTCAAGTCTTATACTAATTTTTCAAAATTCACAGCATTCTTTTAAAACGACATTCGTTTATTACGACAATTATTTTCCGTCCCATCATGGTCGTTATAACCGAAAAGTACTGTACATATTTTGTTTTTGTTTGTAACTTATTATAATACAGTTATAAAAAAAAAAAATTTTTGTAAATCGTAAATTGTTGCTTTGTTGCTTTGTTGCTTTTGTTAAGTTTTATGTACAATAAAAAACCGACTTCTGAAATATATTCTACGTTTGAGAGTCATGATATTAAAATATATAAATATTTGCAAAACAGTTAAACAAATAATCTTTCTTAAAAAAATAATTTGTACCTATTTTAAATGATTTGTTACTTAGGACCTAACCAACGCGTACGGTGTATAATTTCTGGAAATTTCTAGAAAATTTTGAAATAAATAGTTAGGTACATGAATTTACATGTGAGCAATCGAAATACGCAACGTACTGGTACCTCGGATTTACAAAATGACAAAGCGAAAAATAAAAATAGAAACTTTAAAATAATATCTTTGTAAAATATTTGTTTATTAAAAAATACCTATAATATGTTTGCAGAAACTTAAAAAAAAATAATATTTCTTAAGAAAAATGATTTGTTTCTTATGGATCAGCCAAAATCAGCATGTACGGCATTCAGTTTCTGTCAAAAAATTTTGAAATAATTAGTTATGTAAAAAAATTTACATGAAAGCATACGCGACGTACTGTACCTCAGAGTTTTAATATTTAAAAATTGACAAAGTGTATAAGAATTAAGAATACATATTGACATTGTTTTTTCTTATGCTGCTGCGATTAAATTTTAAAAATAAAATATTTTAAAATAACATTTTTTTTTAAATAATTTAGTTTAAAACATACAAATATTCAAATAAATTGAAAATACCTACAAGACAATATGTTTGCAAAACTAAAAAAATTATCTTTCTCAAAAAAAGTTATTTATTCCTTAGGTCCTAACCTAAATAAAAGCGTACAGCGTATAATTTCTGCCAAAAAATTGAGAAATAAATAGGTACATAAATTTACATAAGAGCAGCGAAAATACGCGTAACGCAATGTACAGTATCTCGGATTTTTAAAATTTACCAATATTGACAAAATGTATAAAAATATTATTGGATTTTCTTATATTTCTATAATATATATTTCTATATATTATGTTTTAAAAAATAATATTTTTTTACAATAATTTTTATTAAAAAATATCTTATATTCAAAATACCTATAATATGAAATTAAAAATATTTTTGTAGGTACTAAATTAAAACATTGAAATAAATATTTTTGATAAATTAAATATTGTACGCGCGTATCAATTTACCGATAATGGATATGTAGACAGACGAATTGACGTACTGCCGTATAAAAATTATACGTCGTATGTTTTGATTTCATTCTAATAATTGAAAAGTTTATTTCACACTTTCAACATCGAATAATGTTTTTTTATAATAAAAAAACTATTTTTAGTTTTACTTTGACAAAACGAACGAATTTTATATATCAAAAAGTGTACATGAAGATTAGATAGGCGTAGTTTGAAAATGGAACGCTAATTTTTGTTTCAGGAGTACATAGTTGTCAGATTAATTGTCATATATATATATATATATATATATATATTTGACATTTTAAAACTACCTGTCATTTGAGAAGTTAATTATATTTAATAGTATTTAAATATTAATAAAGTGAAAAAATTAAGGTTTATTGCTGATATAAATATAAAGAATATTTTTTTAAAATGGAAGGGGGTAAGTGCTTATTGGTTATCAAATAAAAAATATGATTTAACATAATTCAAGAGAATTTTAATTAAAGCCATCTGCAGGAAATTATTTATCTACTCTGTTATATACTCTTTTACAAAGGCTGGAGTAGCTGGCAATAGTTGAGAGTATAAAAAAGTTTACTCCTCATAAAGGAATAAAAGCAATAATATTTATATAGAAATATATTTTTGTCAATAAAAAACTTAGGAAAAATTAAATAAACAAACTAGACAAAAAGGTATAAAGTAAACTAAGCAATTCAGAATCATTTTTCGCATGTTTTCAGAACTTTAAATAGGCATATATTATATATAGTAGTAAAAATTTACCTATGTAGCTTTTAAATTTAAAAATGAAAAAAGGGTAGGAAAAATTTATTCTTTGATTTATTGAAAAACTTTTTTTTTTGCTATAAATCTTAAGATTGAGATTTAAAAAAAGACTTCGGTCAACTTGACTATTATTTGTACTTCTGGCAGCTTCAATATTATATAATACTAAATACTAAACTTATAAATTATGATATGTTTAATTTTGTTGTACATATTATGTATTCATAGAGTTTTTAAATTAGTACAATTTAATACAGAATACGTACAACATAGTTCAAATCCTACAAAAATTTTTTAAAAAAAGTACGGTTTGCTATATGAAGGACAGCATTAACTCGAATTTTGGATTCTTGATTTCAATAAATATATGTATATGTTTAGAAATATGTATTTATTAGAATACTATTTATATGTATTTAGAATTTTAATTTAATTTAACTGTACCAATTTATCCTCTCTTTCAACCAGCTTAAGCTATAGAAATAAAACTCAAAAATTAAGTACCGATTGAGTTGTTTTAATAATTAAGAAAAATTATAAATTTTTTTTAAGCAAATTTCAAGCGCAAGAATTGTTGACAACACTGTTGGCATAGTTTGTATTATGTATAGTCTAATATAATTTACACAAAACGAATTTTATATGTTAACTTAAAAGCAAAAATAGCTCGAATTTCGAGCACAGGGCGATACTAGTTGTTATTAAAGTATGATGTATGTATGTTTCTATATAAGTAATCAATGGTAAATAATTTGCTTTATAAAAACTGATTTCTTTATCAATAAATTAATCAAAATAAGTCAAATATTTATTTATTAGTACCTACGTTTTGTAGTTTTAAATTTAAAATTAAATTATTTAATCTGAGTTGGTTTTTGAATGAAAGCAAAGGGAATAAATTGAATTATTATAGAAACATTTTTTAATTAACTATACTCCAATTTTTTAAATAAATAAATTAGTTAAATAAACTTAAAAAATGAAAAATGACTTTAAAAAAAAACCAGTGTCAGTAAATATGTTGGAATCCTATGTTTAACTTTTTCTTGTAAAAAATGAAAATTGGAATAGGACATACGTAAAAAATTGGTATATGAATTTTGATGCTCAACCCTTAACTCGTTTAATAAGTCTTTGTAGAATCCAACAGCTGTAGATTTTTCTCTAGCGACTATTTGCGTGATATACGTATTTTTTGTAAATGGTAAATCTGTGGTAAAGCAATAAATAGAATTAAATTCAAAATAGATTTGTTTGTTGCAAACAGTTCTTTGAAAAATGAGTTCGGAACAAGTAAAAGCTGCTGCGGCTACAGTGAGCTATTTAATTCTTAAAAAAAATATAAATAGAAAATGTTGGGTGGAAGAATGTGCTATTACATTAAAAACGAGGAAGAGTATTGTAGAGTAAACTGTGTATATTCTGAAATACCCGTATGACCCTAATAACGACATTACATCATTCGATAACAGCTACTCAGACCCACTGCAGTAGACCAACCAAATTTTGCACAATCTTTGGCCATAAAACTAAACTATTTTGGCAAAAATTTCAGACACCCAGCACGAAGAGTTACAGTTTGGCAGGTACTTGTACTAGTCGAAGTAGCTGGATTTAAGGTACTCGAACAGACTGGATTTAATAGCGATGACGACTATTGCATAAAAACGAAATTTTGAAAATTTCAATATTCTAGCTCCATTTTTTTGGGTTATAGTGGGGACGGACGGACAGACGGGCAGATGGACGGATGTACATAACTAAATCGATTTACTTTTCGATTCTGATCCGATCCATACCTTTGAGTCTATATCTACCTCTTTTTTTTCTGCGTAACAAACGTAGTGGAAAATTTAGTATACCCTTTTGACCCATATCATACGGATATAATACAGGTATAAAAATCTATAAAAGACTAAAATAATAAAAACAAAAATTTGATCTACCCTGCCCCATAATTTTTGGCTAAAACAATAAAACTAAAAAAATGGCACTCCCTAAATTTTGGTCCGAGTAATGTCCAACTTCGCCAACCAGGGTATAAAAATATTGGGCCCACCCTAAAAGTTGGTCCGAGTAATGTCCAACTGAACACTTTGTATAACAGCTCCCAAACTTCATATAAATGCTTGAACTATTAATTTTCATCCTCTTAGTATAATTAGTTTTGGAGAAATTCATATTGGTGCAAAGAAGTTGTACGGCAGCTCCCCGAAAATGAAGCCATACCATTTTGAAAGTTCGTATAGGAACTTGATCTATTATACAACTAACCGCGTGTAATTTTCATCTTCCCAACGTTACTAGGTTATACCCCTTAACTTTGGTATGGTGTTTGTAACCACCTAAAGGAGGCGAGCTAGATATGGAAAAGTATATTATATATTTGTGATCAGGATGACCTTCTGAGTCGATATAGCCATTTCCGTCCGTAGGCACGATAACTCTAAAAATAATGGAGCTATCTTGATGAAATTTTAACTGTAGGTTACTAGGATCGAAAGTACGGCGGAGATTGCAAATGGGCAACATCGACCCATGGGTTCGTATTCTGGACTTTTTAATCGGTACAAGGGCTAACGAACTAATAAAAAAAATCACGATAGCTCAACACCTAATGACGCTATCTTCATCAAATTTGTGCTGTAGATTACCAGTAATGAAACTACGGCGGCGATTGCATACGGTCGAGATTGGACCATGGGTCCGGAACCTAGATTTAAATTCCGAAGATCTTAAAGCATATTTTCGAAATTAATAAAGATAGTAACTTCAAACAAATGAAAAAGCTTCAATTTTGCCACATGGGTGTTCTTTACTATTTCATCCGCGTCCCCCTAATTTGGATCAATCGGAGTGGTGGTTCAGCACCCCTCCTAGACCCCCAAGGTTTAAAAGCTTATCATCGAAATTAATAAAAATAGTAACTTTAAATTAAGCTAGAACGTTCCAATTGTGTACAAGGGTTAACTAGTATTGAAAGTATGACGGGGACTGCGCGTGGGCGTAATCGTGCCATGGTTCGGTTTATGGAACCTTTGAAAATTTCAAGGTCTAACAAACATATATCTTAAAAACACCATAACTCAAAAAATAATGCCGCTATTTTGATGAAATTTAAACTCTAGGTTACTAGTAATGAAAGTACAATGAGTTCGGATTTTAGAAGCTTTTGATCGATTTGAGGCAAAACGAGTATAATTTCGAAGCCAAAGAACTTTTTACCTATTTGCCATGTGTCCCCGAAATTTAGACTTAATTGTAGTATTGGTTCAGGTTCCTCCTAAGAAATTCCAAAATTAAAAAGCTTGTCTTCGAAATTCATGAAGATAGAACTTTAAATTTGATACACGAGGGTTCTTTCCTATTTCCGTTTTTATCTAACACTTTTATATTTTTAAAAGGCTAAGAATTTTACCATAAACAATATTTTGTATAATATTTTATAAATTAAACACTAAATATTTTTTTAATAAACGATTAAATTCCTTTTTTATATTTTTTATTATATCATATATTTTATTAAATTATTACCATAGGTGATATACTGATATATAATTCATTGTGTACGATACTTAAGCTATATTCAAAGGTACTTTATGTTAAATTTATTTTTGTATTTAAATGAATTATATGAAGAGTTCTAATTTTGTAATTGTATTTTAGAAATACATTTATTGCATATTTTGCTTTTATAACTACCTACTACATAAACTAATAATTAAAATTTTAATTATTAAATATATTAATGCTTTGATTAGCTTTGTAATACAAAATATAGTAATCCAAATTTATTCTCTTTTGTAATTGAATTGAAATAAATATATTTTCATCTATTTAAAGTATTTTTGTTTTTTAATATTTTTAAATAGATTAATTAGTAAGAATTTGTAATATTTTTGAATAGATAAAGTAAATAGAAAATGTTTTTAGTATTATAAAGTTAATTTGGTTAGTTATATGTCTTACGATTAAACTAATAACAGCTTTTATGGTTTTAAAATGACTTATGGATATCTAATTAAATTTAAACCAAATAGGTGTAAGGTATTTTTAAGTCGGTTGCACTGACTGTTTCTTTACTTACTTTTTCCTAAGGGAGTAAAAAATCTGCAAAAGGCACCTGAAATACTAGTCCCCCAGGTAGTGTGAGATTTTAACCCAAGTAAAACAACCTCCCCCGTAGCCATAATAATGGGATAAGCACCCTGGCTGCTTGCGCATTATAATAGCTGAAAAATATCTATAAGACATAAATATATATGTCTATCAAGCGTTGAATAGAGCGATTTTGTTTGTTTCGCCATATTTGTTTAAGCAACGACTCCATTTTTCAGTCAAAAAAATCAGCAGATCATCTGTTGATCTATTTGACCTAAAACCATATTGCTGGTCACTTCTGAGGCTGTTACCCTCCAGATAATTTTTTAAATGGAAATTATTTATTAACTCTATAACCTTTATTAGTACTGATGTTAGAGCAATTTGTCTATAATTTTCAGGATTGCTCTGAGCAACCTTTTTTGGAATTGGCTGGACATAAGCAAATTTTCAGGTAGAATGGTAAATGCCAGAAATAAAGGATATGTGGAAAAGTTTCCTTAGTGGACCTGCGAGGATGTTTATGCATTTTTGGAGGACAATTTGTGGGATATCGTCAGGGCCAGCAGATTTGTGAACATTCAGACCCTAAGAAATTTAGCAACACTCGTGGGCAAAAATAATTTTTTTTAAGTTTTGGATTTATTTATTTATTTTATTTATTTATTTGACTCCAATGTCTTAAGAGGTTTATCTCATAACAAACTTTATATAACAAATTTCATCAAAAAGTAATAAGTAATGTAACAGCATTAAAAAAACAAGAAAAAAAAACAAGTACAAAATAAAAATTTTTAGAATTAATTTAAATCGATTAAACATAGTGAACAAAACAAAACCTAAAAAAAAAACAAGACTATTTAGCAGGTAAACTAAAAACAAGTATTTCATTGATAATTATTCAAATTCATTTTTTGTAATTAAATTAATTATCAAAATTCTGATACTTATTTATGCTATAATTAATAATGAATGATTTTGTTAAAATTTTTTTTAAATGCAGAGAACTTTTATTTCTAGACTGACATCAAGATTATTGTACAGTTTTGTACCCATATATACTGTAGTTGCAGATCCAAATTGAGATGTTCTAATTTTATCATTTCATCTTGATTTTTGCTTCTGGTGTTCATATTATGAATTTACTTTCTTTGCTTGAGTGTAGATTGTGTATGGATATTTTTATTGTTAATATCATGTATATGTGTTATTAGTTTAACTTGAATTAGTTCATTTATTAAAAGTAGCCTATTTTCTTTATAAATAAAATGCTTTCTTTCTCTCCAGTTATAGTTGTATAGGTTTTTTATCGCTTTATTTTGAATGAATTGAATATCTTCGATTGCAATTTTTAGAACTAGTACCCCATAACTTTATACCATAAGTTAGATAGTTATGGAATACACTGTAGTAAACTAGGCAGGAGATTAGAAATTTTATAAAATTTTCCTGCAGTCGATGACAATTTTCTGCTCAATATTTTCATGTGTGTGCTCCATTTCAGATTTTCATCTATCCATATACCCAAGTATTTGTATTTGGACGCTTTCTCCAACGTATCGTTAAAAATTCTTATATTCAGACTAGGTGTTTTTGAGCCAATAAGCATATATTTACTTTTTTTTGCATTTATTGTAAGTTTGTGTGCGTTCATCCAACTTTGAACCTTTATGACCTCCGCATTTATTTAATTTTCTGATATTTCATTATTTTGATCCACAAACAAATATCATCAGCAAATAAAAATATTTCATCATTTATATTGATTTCTTAAAGGCTCTCCATATATACCGTAAATAAGAGAGGTCCAAGAATACTGCCTTGTAGAACTCCATATTTTACCTCCACTTCGCTACTTTTTTTCTCTTTAACTTGTACAAATTGTATGCGATTACTTAAGTACGATTGATACCAATTATAAGCCGACCCTCTGATGCCATAACTATATAATTTTGTAATTAATATCTTATGGTCCACAGTATTAAATGCTTTTGACAAATCAATAAATATAAATTTTTTTTTACTTTCTTTGAGTTTTTAAACATAAGTGTCCATATCAATAAATTGCTGTTTCCGTACTAGATTTGGCTCTAAACCCATATTGACTATTGCTGAATATGTTGTTTTTCTTCAGGAAAGCATGCACTTGGTTATAGATTACTTTTTCAATAATTTTTGCCAAAATGGGTTCTAGACATATAGGTCTGTAATTGTTATAATCGTCCTTATCACCGCCTTTGTAAATAGGTATTATCTTTCCTACTTTAAGTGAGCTCGGAACTTTAAGTGAGCTGTATTTATTGATACAGATACAAGTTTGGCGTCCGCCCACGTATTATTAGTTTTTTTGTTTTGTGTAGGTAATACAAATTTAGAAGCTTTATTGATTTTTACATGTAATTTCAATATCAATTCAGTGACAATTTCGTCACAATTTTTGACTATTTTTTATACCCTACACCTATAGAATAGGTAAAGGGGTATATTAACTTTGGTATGGTGTTTGTAACCACCTAAAGGAAGCAAGCTAGATATGGAAAAGTATATATATTTGTGATCAGCGTGACCGCCTGAGTCGATATAGCCATGTCCGTCCGTCCGTCCGTAGGCACGATAACTCAAAAAATAATGGAGCTATCTTGATGAAATTTTAAATATAGGTTACTAGGACTGAAAGTACGGCGGGTATTGCATATGGGCGAAATCGGCCCATGGGTTCGGATTCTGGACCTTTTAATCGATCGAAGGGCTAATGAACTTTTATAAAAAATCACAATAACTCAACAACTAATTACGTTATCTTCATCAAATTTGTGCTGTAGGTTACTAGTAATGAAACTACTTCGGGGATTGCGTAAGGTCGGGATTGGACCATGGGTTCGGAACCTAGAACTTTTTGATCGAATTTAGGCCAAACGAGCATAATTCCGAAACCAATGAAGATAGAACCTCCAAATTTGGTATCAGGGTGTCCCTTCCTATTTCCTAAGTGTCTTAGAAATTTGGGTCCCACTGGAGTACTGGGTCGGGGGCCAGCCACACATTTCCGAAAACCTTAAAGCATATCTTTAAAATTAATAAAGATAACAACTTGAAAAAATGTAGAAGCTTCCAATTTGTCACAAGGGTGTTCTTTACTATCTTTTGTGTGTTCCCCTAATTTGGGATCAATTGGAGTGGTGGTTGTGTACCCCTCTCAGACCTCCCAAGTTTTAAAGGCTTATAATCGAAATTATTAAAAATAATTACTTAAAATTAGGATAGACCGTTCAAATTGTGTACAAGGGTTAACTAGTATTGAAAGTATGACGGGACTGCTAATGGCTAATGGTTTCGGGTTCTGGAACCCTTGACAAGTTCAAGGGCTAACAAACATATATCTTAAAAACACCATAACTCAAAAAATAATGCCGCTATTTTGATGAAATTTAAACTCTAGGTTACTAGTAATGAAAGTACCATGGGCATTGGTTGTGGTCGAGTTTAATTTCGAAGCCAAAGAATTTATTTCCTATGTCCTATGTGTCTCCGAAATCTAGACTTAATTGTAGTGGTTCAGCTATGTTCAAAGGTATTTGCTGCATTTATATAAAATTTATTTTAATATTTAAATGAATTATATGAAAAGGTCTAATTTTGTAATTGTATTTTAGAAATACATTTATTGCATATTTTGCGTTTATAAGCTTTTCTATTAGGTATATAAACTAACCATTTAAAATAATTGCAATTTTTAAAAATATTATGCTTTGATTATCTTTTTATCACAAAATTTAATAATTAGAATTTTTTCATTTAGTAATTGAATTGCAATAAATATATTTTCATTTATTTCAAGTTTGTTTGTTTTTTAATATTTTTAAATTGGTAAGAATTGGTAATAAATTGGTAAGACTTATGGATATGTCCTTAAATTTGAACCAAATAGGTGTAGGGTATTTCTAAGTCGGTTGCACCGACTGACTGTTTCATTACTTGTTTATTAGTACTAGTTAATACGTCAGCAGCTGCATCAAAAATTCAAATAATGTATGTATATGATGTATGGCTATACTAATTGATTAGTGTGGTTTATTATTTATTTTGGAAGTAACATTAAAGTTTTTAAATTTTAAAAAAATTTTAATTATAATAATTTAAAACTAAAAAAGAAATTAATAATTTAGTGGATAATTTTATTTAAGTTTAGAATTATATTATTAAGTTAAAGTTACCCATGTTAATAATTAAATGAAATGTAAAATTGTTATTGTATGAAAATGTACCAAATTTTATTGTAAACAAAAGTATTAGTTTATTGTTAAAAATTTTGTTTAGTTCCAAAAAAAAAAGAAGAAAAATCAAATATATTACTAATTAAATTAAATAATTTTATGGTTTATTAGGTTAATTTATTGCCTGGTTTGATTAAAAGTTTAAAAAAAATATTAAAAATCAAGTATTTTTAAATCTAATGTTATTATGTTAATACCAAAAGGTGCAAATGAGATAAACTAATAATAATAAATTATATTTAAATAAAAGAGAAAACTAAACTAAAATGTAATATTTTTTTTTATTTTATTTTTTTTTATTTTATTAGGCTCTATTTTTCTATATAGAAGTAAAAGAAAAATTTATTTACTTAAAATTAATAAGCAAAAAGTTCAGCCATAATTTAAAGAACAGTAATAAGAAGTGAAACAAAGAAAGAAAACTTTTCAAAATTTAATATATATATAAAACTTTTAAGAAGAAAAAAAAAATTGCTATGAAACTGAAAATGTACTACTTATCTTAATTAATTAATTGACCCAACACCACCACTGGACAGCCAATAAAATTTTTTATATTTTAGAAACAAACTAATAATTAAAAAGAAAAAAAATTTAAAAATTTGTTTTAATAAAAAAATAAAATAAAAACAAAAATTAAAATAAAAAGCGATATGGGAGCTCCCCGAAACCTTAATCTGATTTTAACCAAAAACAATCGGGAACCTAGAAATGGTCTAAAAATGACTTTGTGTGAATTTCAAAACTCTAGCTTTTAGTTTTTGAGTTATCGTGCTGACAACAGAAACACATAATTATATCAATTTACCTTTCGATGTTGATCCGAAAGCTCGTCTAGATCAATGCGTTACAAACAGAGGAACAATTTGAATATACCTGATCCATATATATATATGCATGTATGAGTATAAAAATAAAAAAAATAAAAATGCTAATCATCGTTCATTCAAGTTCAAGCAGACAAGCGACAAGACATATAAGATGAAAAGAACAAAAATAAAAAATATATATAAATATTGCCAAAAAAATATATGGCATTATGGCATGAAAAATAACTGGCTGCCTGTCATAACGCTAGAAAAAATAAAAATGTTATAACGCCAGAATTTATCTATCTGGTGCTGTGTTATTTTTGCTGGCGCTATGTCGTTTTATTTCTGATATTAATTTAACAAAATTCTGGCTTCAAACTCGCCGTTTTTTCTGGCGTTATAATATCTGTACAATAAAACTAATTAGGAGGGATTTTAGAGTTTGTAAAAATTAGAGTATTCCGTTTTTTCCAGAATATTTATTTCCAGAATATTTCCAGAGGGATTTTAGGGTTGGATTTAAAATCGGGGTTATAACCCTTTATATGAATTTTCTGGAAAAGGCTGAATACCCTAATTTTGAAACCAACTCTAAAATCCTTGCGAATTATTTTAATTTTACAGATATTTCAAAGATATATATGTCAATCTTGTAGACAAGAAGTTAAAGAAAATATCAAAGTTTTTCTGTAAAATTTTTTCGATAGTATTTTGTTAAAACCAAATTTTTCTACGAAATGAAATAAATTTTCTAAATAAAAATTTCTGGTTTTAATTAGTTTTTTTCTGGCAAAAATAAATTTTCGTTTGGTATTAATTCGTTTTTATTTAAATATTTGTTTACTGGTGAATGCATATTGGCATAACGCCAGCAAAAAAAAAAGACTCAATATCAGAATTTTCTGGCGTTAAGTCGCGACACAAAGGCTCTGGTTTTATGTCGTTTTTCGGTCTTAGCGCTATTACAGGGAGCCGTTATAAATGTAGTTGTTGACAATAAAACTTAAAGTTAGTCGGATAAAAAAAATTATTCTTTTTACTCAAGGCCATAACAATATATATTTGTACATCTTCACTTAAGCAGTCTATGTTGTTGTTGTTTTTATTTGAAAATCTTAATTACTAAAAGAAAATGAAAATGCAGTTCAGTGTAGTCAACATAAAAAAAATGTTAAAGTTTTTCTGTTCGTTTGTAAAAAGAACGAGGAAGAACATAGTTGCCATTGTCAACTTTTAGATACCCATGGATACCACTATGATGTTTAAAATAAAATAAACCAGCTCCCTTGTGATATTATATATAAAAAAAAATATAAATAAAATAATAAAAAAAAAATTTGATTTTACTCCAAAGTTTTTGTTAAACAAGTAAAAACAGAGTCAGTCGAGAGTAAAAAATGAGAAGTCCATAAGTCATTTTAAAACCATAAAAGCTTTAGTTTTAAATATTTTCTAATTACTTTATCTACTCAATTATATTTAAAATTTCTTACTAATTTATCTATTTAAAAAAATTAAAAAAACAAAACAAGCTTGAAATAAATGTTCAATACCATGTTAAATATTTATTTCAATTCAATTACAAAATTGAAAAAATTTTAATTATTAAATTTTGAATTGCAAAGCTAATCAAAGCATTAATATATTTAATAATTAAAATTTTTCAATATTGCAATTATTTTAATTATTAGTTTATTACCTATTAGAAAAGCTTATAAGTCCAAAATATGCGAAAAAATGTATTTCTCAAATACAATAACAAATTAAGAACTTTTCATAATTCATTTAAATATAAAGATAAATTCTACATACATGCAGTAAGTACCTTTGAACACAACTTAAGTATCGTACATAAAATATATGATAGAATAAAAACTAAAAAAAAGAAATTTAATCGTTTAAAAAAATATTTTCGCAAACCACTATTCCAGTACTTCAAAAATTTTACAGACAGAAAACAAATAGGAAAAAACACTTGCTTACCAAATTTTAAGGGACTATCTTCTTTGAAAACTTCTAGAATTCGAACCCATTGTCCAATCTCGCCCATATGCAATCCCCGTCGTAGTTTCAGTACTAGTAACTTACAGTTAAAATTTCATCAAGTTAGCTCCATTAACTTTGAGCAATCGTGTTTTTTGTGTATATGTTCGTTTGCCCTCGAACCAATCAAAAGTTCCACAACCCAAACCCAAGATCGGTTTTAGTCCACATACAGTCCCCGCTGTTGTATTAACAAAAGTTAACCCTTGTGGACAATTGGAAGTTCTATCTTAATTTTAAGCTAATTTTTTATTAATTTCAATAAGATGCTATAAGGTCTTCGGAACTGTTTGGATGGTCCCCGACCCACTACTCCTATTGGTCCTAAATTTCAAGGACTCAAAGGACATAGGAACAGGCACATTGATACCAAATTTGTAGGTTCTATCTTCACTGGTTTCGGAATTATGCTTGTTTTAGCCTAAATTTGATCAAAAAGTTCAAGGATCCGAACCAATGGTCCGATCTCAACCGTACGCTATCCCCGCCGTAATCTCATTACTAGTAATCTGCAGCACAAATTTCATTTCAAAGGTAGCCCTATTAGTTGTTGAGTTATCCTTATTTTTTTATACGTTCGTTAGACCTTAGAACGAATAAAAGGTACAGAATCCGAACCCATTGGACCATTTCACCCATATGCAATCCCCGCCGTACTTTAAGTTCTAGTAACCTAAAAAAATTCATTTTTATCGTGCCTACCGACGGATGGACGAACATGATTATATCGGCTCAGGAGGTCACGCTGATCACAAATATATATACTTTTCCATATCTAGCTCGCTTCCTTTAGGTGGTTACAAACACTATACCAAAGTTAATATACCCTTTTCCCATTTCATAGGTGTAGGGTATAACAAGTAAAGAAACAGTCAGTCGACTTAGAAATACCATACACCTATTTGGTTCAAATTTAATGGAAAGTCCATAAGTCATTTTAAAACGATAAAAGCTTTCATTAGTTTCATCATAAGACATAACTAACGAAATTAAATATATTATATTAAAAACATTTTCTAATTATTTTATCAATTCAAAATTATTAAAAACTCTCACTAATTTATCTATTTAAAAATATTAGACAACAAATAAACTTGAAATAAATGTTTCGCAAAATGCAATTACAAAATTACATATTTAAAACTTTTTATCCAATTCAATAAAATTTTACACACATGCAGTTACTTCTTTTCAGGATTTTAAGCTGTAGAGCATTTACTGTTGAATGATTTTGTATCCAAGATTAATTATTTCAATTTTAAATAATTTTTAAATTTATTTTTTTAAATTACTTATTATTATTGTATAATTATACTAAAAGTTATTCGAAAGAAATATTAATTTGAAACAATATAAATATAAAATTTTATATAATTTGATGGTTTTTAATGTCAATTAAAACCATTAATGCTTTCCTTACCTTTTTATCACAAAATTTAATAATCAAAATATACAATATATGTATATCTAAAATGCAATGAAAAATTTAGAACTTTTCATATAATTCATTTAAATATAAAAATAAATTTTACAACTTAAGTTTCGTACACAATTTCTTAATTATATATTACCTATGGTAATAATTCAATAAAATATGATATAATAAAAATTAAAAAAAAACAAATTGCGTCGTTTATTAAAAAAATATTTTGTTTTTAATTTATAAAATATAAAACACAATATGTTTTATAGTAAAATTCTTAGCCTTATAAAAATATAAAAGTGTTAAACAAGATCGGAAATAAAAAATAGTGTATCAAATTTTAATTTATTTTCTTTATTAATTTCGAATATATGCTTTAAGATCTTGGGAGTAGGGTGGAAGTTACGTAAACCGCTATTCCAATTCTACCAAAATTTCATACACAAAACGAATAAGAAGAAACACCTGTGGCGCAAATATAAGTTTCTAATTTCTTTGATATCGAAGTTATACTAGTTTGGCCTCAATTCGATGAAAGCTTCTAGAATCCGAACTCGGCTAGAACCAATTTCCATGGTATTTTCATTACTAGTAACCTAGAATTTAAATTTCATTAAAATAGCGTAATTAGTTTTTGAGTTATAGTGTTGTTAAGATATGTGTTTGTAAGCCCTTTCACTTTTCAAGGGATCCCGAACCCGAAATCATGATACGATTTAGCCCATATGTAGTCCCCATCATACTTTCAATACTAGTTAACCCTTGTACACAATTGGAACGTTCTATCTTAATTTTAAGCTACTATTTTTATTGATTTCCATGATAAGCCTTTAAACCTTGGAAGGTCTAAGAGTGTTACCTGAAACCACCATTCCAATTGATCATAAATTAAGGGAACGCGTAGAAAAAAGTAAAGAACAGCCTTGTGCCTAATTTGAAGCTTCTACATTAGTTTGAAATTACTATATTAATTTTTTTTCGAAAATATGCATTAAGGTCTTCGAACCTAGGTGGATGGTCCCCGACCCACTATTTCAACTGGTTCCAGGTTTCAAGGAAACTTAGGGAATAAGAAGGGACACCCTAATACAAAATTTGGATGTTCTGTCGTCTTTGGATTCGAAATCATGCACGTTTGGCATAAATTCGATGAAAAAGTTCCAGGATCCGCATTCATGGTCGGCATTCCCCTATTTGCAGTCCGCGTCGTTCTTTCAATACTAGTGAACCCTTATTCACAATTGGAACGTTCTATTTTAATTTTATGCCACTTTTTTTATTAATTTTAACGATATGCTTTAAGGTCAGAATTGTGTGGATGGTCCCCGACCCACTCTTCCAATTGGTCATAAATTTCAAGGGCTCTAAGGACATGGAAAAAGGCACACTGATACCAAATTTGAAGGTTCTATCTTCATTGGTTTCGGAATTATGCTTGTTTGGCTAAATTCGATCCCATCCGAACCCATTGTCCAATCTCGACCGCATGCAATCCCCGCCCTAGTCTCATTACTAGTAACCTACAGCACAAAATTCATGAAGGTAGCGATATTAGTTGTTGAGTTACCCTTATTTTTTTTATATGTTCGTTAGCCCTTAGAACAATTAAAAGTTCCAGAATCCGAACCCATGGGCAGATTTCGCCCAAATTCAATCCCCGCCGTACTCAAAGTCATAGTAACTTACAGTTAAAATTTCATCAAGATAGCATTATTTTTTGAGTTATCGTGTCTACGGACGAACGGACGGACGGACGGACATGGTTATATGTACTCAAGAGGTCACGCTGATCAAAAAATTAAAACTTATCCATATCTAGCTCGTTTCCTTTAGGTGGTTACAAACACCATACCAAAGTTAATATACCCTTTTCCTATTTCGTAGGTGTAGGTTATAATAAAATAAAAAAATTAGCACACCCTAAAAGTTGGTCCGAGTAATGTTCAAATTTGCTCTATTACTTTACTTTCCCAGTTTTATTTTAACCTTTCTATTTCAGTTATCGAATGACAACTTTGCATGGCACCTCCCCTAAAATGAAGCCCTAACATTTTGAAAATTCACATAGGTTCTTGTTCGATTATTTAACTAAACGTGTGTAATTTTCATCTCCGCAGTGTAATTTGTTTTGAAGATATTCATGTGCCCGAGGCCTTGGTCTTTTAACCAAAAAGAATAGCGAACCTCAAAAATGCCTAAAAAGGTTTTGTGTGAATTTCAAAACTCTAGATCTAATTTTATAATACTATCTCTTTTAATTTTTATGTGACGAGTATATTAAATTAAGACAAAATAAGCATCATATTCATTTAATAATCATCATAATAGATAATAATCATCATATTCATAATGATGATCATCAATCATTCTCAAAGTACAAAGTACATATACAAATTAAATGAATACTTATGTATAAATTATTAATTTATCATGCCATTTACTTAAAAAAAATGTTTGTATTCACTTTTTCTTATCTAAAATTTGTTAAACTACGCGTCATTTAAATAATATGAAATCGTTACTCGATAAAAACATAAAAAACAACAACACAAAAAAAATAAAAACAAAAACAACTCATGAAATATAGCTCTTTTAGTTTATTAGTTATCTTGCTGGCACACAGACGGACGGACGGCCGGATAGAGACAAATAGCTAGCTTTCTCACTATATCTAGCTCGTCTAGATCGATGTGTTAGAAACGGAGGAGTAATTTTAGTATACCCCTGACCATTATTATATGCACGAGTATAAAGAGTGCGGAACTTTTTTTGTTACTAAAAAGTTGTACCATTGAATAAAGCAAATTTAATTAACAAATTAAAATCAAATTAAAAAATTAAATATCAAAACTAATAAACATCATTAAGTATTTAAGAAACAAATTAACAAAATGTAATATAATTTAATTAATAAATGGTTAACAAAAAACACAAATTTTTTAATTAAGTTGCTATTTAAAAGTTCAGTGCATTTTCTTCTAAAACTATTATCATTTGTTTCTGTTTTCAGTTATCTTGGTAAATTATTAAATCGTTGAAACCCCTTTGATAACAACTGTAACAAGTCTACCCCCTAAATAGTTTCGTAAATTACCATTTTTTAATATAAAGATGAACAACAACACTTTCAGATCCACTTTTTGTTTAATACTGAGCTATTTTAACGTTTTCAACATCCAGTTAACCGAAATGTATCTACTTGTTTTAAGAATAATCCACATCGCCTGATTTTGTAATTTTGGCAATCTGTTAATCTCTTCTTTGTTGCTTAAATAACATATTGTTGTTTATTATACCCGTATGACTATATAGTCAAAGAGTATAATAAATTTGCCATTACGTTTGTGACGCAGAGAAGAAGGGGAGGTAGTATAAAAAGCAAGTGTATGGATCGGATCAGAATCGAAAAATAACTCGATTAAGCTATGTATCTCCGTCCGTCCGTCCGCACGATAACTCAAAAACTAAAGGAGGTAGAATCTTGAAATTTTCGCAAATTCGTTTTTTTGCAATAGCCGTCATCGCTATTTAAATGCAGCCATTTTGGTCTTTTTTATATGAGCATTACACTACACTTAATAAAGCTGTATGTTTGAAATTTTGCCAAAAGTAATTAACCAGATGATATAATGTATATATTAGGGTCATACGGGTATCGCAGAGTTGACACAGTCTACTCTACTACCCTCTTCCTCGTTTTTTTACAGGTATTCCGGATGAATTTAAAACAACACTTTGCAAAAACAGGGGAAGTATTAGCAAAATACTTTATGAATGATATTTTTTTATGAGCCACCTAAAGTCAATTCTTGCATCAAATTTGAATTTGTCAATAAACATCAAATATCCAATATTATCAAAAATTTAAACAATTCAAAATCGTATGACCAGTTCACTATATCTACTCATTTACTGAAATATTGTCCTCGTTATACCTGTATGACTATATAGTCAAAGGGTATAACAAATTTGCCAATACGTTTGTGACTCAAAGAAAAAGGGAGTGTAGATATAGACTCAAGTGTATGGATCGGATCAGAATCGAAAAATAAATCGATTTAGCTATGTATGTCCGTCCGTCCTTCCGTCCGCACGATAACTCAAAAACTAAAGGAGGTTGAATCTTGAAATTTTCGCAAATTCGTTTTTTGGGTTCGGGTAGCTGCCATACAACTTCCTTTTTTATATGAGTATTACCCTGTACCTATTACAGCTGCGTGTCTGAAATTTTGCCAATAGTAGTTTAGTTTTATGGCCAAAGTTTTTCCAAAATTTGGTTGGTCTACTACAGAGGGCTCGAGTAGCTGACATACAACTCCTTCTTTTATATGAGCATTACACTACACCTAATGAAGCTGGGTGTCTGAAATTTTGCCAAAAATAGTTTAGTGCAATGGCCAAAGTTACAGCAAAATTTGGGTGGTCTACTGTAGAGGGTTCGAGTAGCTGCCATACAACTGCTTCTTTTATGTGAGCATTACACTACACCTAATGAAGCTGGGTGTCTGAAATTTTTCCAAAAATAGTTTAGTGTAATGACCAAATTTACAGCAAAATTTGGTTGGTTTACTGCAAACGGTTCGAGTAGTTGCCATATAACTCCTTTTTATACCCGTATGACTATATAGTCAAAGGGTATAATAAATTTGCCATTACGTTTGTGACGCAGAGAAGGAGGGGGGGTAGATATAGACTCAAGTGTATGGATCGGATCAGAATCGAAAAATAAATCTATTTAGGTATGTATGTCCGTTCGTCTGTCCGTCCGTCTGTCCGTCCGTCCGTCTGTCCGTCCGTCCGTCCGCACGATAACTCAAAAACTAAAGGAGCTAGGATCTTGAAATTTTCGCAAATTCGTTTTTTTGCAATAGCCGTCATCGCTATTTAAATCCAGCCATTTTGGTCCATGGGTTCGGGTAGCTGCCATACAACTTCTTTTTTTATATGAACATTACTCTGTACCTATTACAGCTGCGTGTCTGAAATTTTGCCAAAAGTAGTTTAGTTTTATGGCCAAAGTTTCTGCAAAATTTGGTTGGTCTAGTGGAGTGGGTTCGAGTAGCTGCCAAACAACTTTTTATTTTATATGAGCATTACTCTCCACCTAATGAAGCTGGGTGTCTGAATTTTTGCCAACAATTGTTTAGTGTAATGGCCAAAGTTTCTGCAAAATTTGGTTGGTCTGCTGCAGAGGGTTCGAGTAGCTGCCATACAACTCCTTATTTTATATGAGCATTACTCTCCACCTAATGAAGCTGGGTGTCTGAATTTTTGCCAAAAATTGTTTAGTGTAATGGCCAAAGTTTCTGCAAAATTTGGTTGGTCTACGACAGAGGGTTCGAATAGCTGTCATACAACTCTTTATTTTATATGAGTATTCTACTACACTTAATAAAGCCAAAAGTAATTAACCGGATGATATAATGTATATGTTACGGTCATACGGGTATCCCAGAGTTGACACAGTCTACTCTACTACACTCTTCCTCGTTTTATATGAGTATTCCACTAAATTAATATAGCTGTATGATTGAAATTTTGCCAATTTTTCGGATGATATAATGTATATGTTACGGTCATACGGGTATCCCAGAGTTGACACAGTCTACTCTACTACACTCTTCCTCGTTTTTTACTAATTTTCCTAAAATAACTTATTATACCCGTATGACTATAGAGTCAAAGGGTATAATAAATTTGCCATTACGTTTGTGACGCAGAGAAGGAGGGCGGGTAGATATAGACTCAAGTGTATGGATCGGATCAGAATCGAAAAATAAATCGATTTAGCTATGTATCTCCGTCCGTCCGCACGATAACTTAAAAACTAAGGGAGCTAGGATCTTGAAATTTTCGCAAATTAGTTTTTTTGCAATAGCCGTCATCGCTATTTAAATCCAGCCATTTTGGTCCATGGATTCGGGTAGCTGCCATACAACTTCTTTTTTTATATGAGTATTACTCTGTACCTATTACAGCTGCGTGTCTGAAATTTTAACAAAAGTAGTTTAGTTTTATGGCCAAAGTTTCTGCAAAATTTGGTTGGTGTACCACATTGGGTTCGAGTAGCTGCCATACAACTCCTTATTTTATATGAGTATTCCACTACACTTAATAAAGCTGTATGTTTGAAATTTTGCCAAAAGTAATTAACCGGATGATATAATGTATATGTTACGGTCATACGAGTATCCCAGAGTTGACAAAGTCTACTCTACTACACTCTTCCTCGTTTTAAATAATTTTGTTCAAAACATACTGTATGAAATACAGTAAAATAAATAATTGAAAATACCTAAAATATGTTTCCAAAATCAAAAAAATTACCTTCCTTAAAAAAAATTATTTGTTCATTAGGTCCAAAATACGCGTAACGCGATGTTGTACCTCGGATTTTTAAAATTTACAAATTGACAAAATGTATAAAAATATTATTATTGGTTTTTCTTATATTTCTAATATTATGTTTTAAAAAATAATACTTTTTATACCCTACCTTACCTATATCGACTCAGGAGGTCACGCTGATCACAAATATGTATCCTTTTCTCCTCCTCCTTATCTAGCTCGCTTCCTTTAGGTGGTTACAAACACCATACTAAAGTTAATAAATGTTCTAAGGGCCAAGGAACATATGAAAAAAATAATGATAACTCAACAACTAGTGGCGTTACAATAATCAATTTTGTGATGTAGGTTACCAGTAATGAGACGAGTTCGGACCATGGGTTCGGAACCTAGCAGTTATTGAACTAATTTAGGCCAAACATGCATAATCCGACAATAATGAAGATAAAACCTTCAAATTTGGTATCATTGTGCCTCTTCTTAAGTGCTTTGAGTCCCGGAAATTTAGGACCAATTGGAGTAGTGGGTCGGGGACCATCGACACAGTTCTTAAGACCTTAAAGCATATCATTGAAATTATTAAAAAAAATAGCTTAAAATTTAGATGGAACGTTCCAATTGTGTACAAGGGTTTATTAGTATTGAAAGAAAGGTGCGGACTGTATATAGGCGGAATTCGACCATGGTTCAGATCCTGGAACTTTTTCTTCGAATTTAGGCCAAACGAGCATGATTCCGAATTCAAAGAAGGTAGAGCCTCCAAACTCGGTAACAGGGTGTCCCTTTCTATTCCCATAATGTCCTCGAAAATTGGAACCAATTGAAATAGTGAATCGGGGACCATCCACATAGTTTCTAAGACCTTAAAGCATATTTTCAAAACAAAAAGAGAGATAGTATCTTCATAAAAATGTAGAAGCTTCAAATTCAAATTTGGCACAAGGCTGTTCTTTACTATTTCCTACGTGTTCCCTTAATGTATGATCAATTCGAGTGTTGGTTCAGGTAACTCTCTTAGACCTCTAAAAGTCGAAAGGCTTATCATCGAATTTAATAAAAATGGTAACTTAAAAATAATACAGAATGTTCCAATTGTGTACAAGGGAACTAGTATTGAAAGTATGACTGGGACTGCGTATGGGCGAAATCGTACCTTGGTTTTGGGTTCTGGAACGAAATTAATAAAGAGAAATTAATAAAATCAAACTATTTTCTATTTCTGTTCCTATTTAACACTTTTATATTTTTAACTAGAGTTTTACTATTAAACATATTATGTATTATATTTTATAAATTAAAAACTAAATATTTTTTTAATTTGTATTATATCATATCTATATTTTATTGAATTATTACCATAGGGAATATATAATGAAGAAATTGTGTACTATACTTAAGTAATGTGAACAGTTCTAAATTTATCATTGTATTTTAGAAATTCATTTATTGCATATTTTGATTATTAAATTTTGTGATAAAAAGCTAATGAAAGCATTAATGGTTTTAACTAACATTAAAAACCATGAAAATAAACCTTTATATTTATATTGAATTAATATTTCTTTCGAAAAACTTTGAATTTAATTATATAAAACATCAAAAAATAAGTAAATTAAGAGAATAATTTTAAAAATTATTGAAAATTAAAATAATTAACCACGGGTACTAAATTCAACAGTAAATGCACTACAGCTAAAAACCCTCAAAAGGAGTATTTGCTGCATGTGTGTAAAATTTTATTGAATTGGATAAAAGTTTTAAATATGTAATTTTTTAATTGCATAATTTGTTGTTTAATATTTTTAAATAAATAAATTAGTAAGAATTTTCAATATTTTTGAATTGATAAAATAATTAGAAAATGTTCTTAGTATTATAAAAAAAATTTGGTTAGCCATGTCCTACGATCAAACTAATAAAAGCTTTTATGATTTTAAAATGATTTATGGACTTCCCATTAAATTTGAACCAAATAGGTGTAGGGTATTTCTAAGTTGGTTGCACCGACTGACTGCTTCTTTACTTGTTTTAAATAATTTTTTATTAACAAATATCTTAAATTCAAAATAATTCAAAATACCTATAATATGAAATTAAAAATATTTTTTGTAGGTACTAAATTAAAACATTCAAATAAATATTTTTCGATAAATTAAATACTGTACGCGCATATTGATTTACGGATATGTAGATAGACGTATTGACGTACTGCCGTATAAAAATTGTATGTCGTATGTTTTGATTTAGGTTGAGCCCTAATAATTGAAAAGTTTATTTAACATTTAAAACATCGAATAAAGTTTTTTTATAATAAACGAGGAAGAGTGTGGTAGAGTAGACTGTGTCAACTCTGGGATACCCGTATGACCGTTATAAAAACATTATATCATTATTATTATAAACATTAATTACTTTTGGCAAAATTTAAAACATACCAGCTTTATTAGGTGTAGTGTAATGCTCATATAAAAGAAGGAGTTGTATGGCAGCTACTCGAACCCACTACACTAGACCAACCAATTTTTTCAGTAACTTTGGCTATTACACTAAACTATTTTTGGCAAAATTTCAGACACGCAGCTGTTATAGTTACAGTAGTGTAGAGTAACGCTCATATAAAATAAAAAGTTGTATGGCAGCTACTCGAACCCACTGCAGTAGACCAACCAAATTTTGCAGAAACTTTGGCCATGAAACTAAACTACTTTTGGCAAAATTTCAGACACGCAGCTGTTATAGTTACAGAGTAATACTTATATAAAAAAAAAAGTTGTATGGCAGCTAGCCGAACCCATGGACCAAAATGGCTGGATTTAAATAGCGATGACGGCTATTGCAATAAAACGAATGTGCGAAAATTTCAAGATCCTAGCTCCTTTAGTTTTTGAGTTATCGTGGTGACGGACTGACATACATAGCTAAATCGATTTATTTTTCGATTCTGATCCGATCCATACACTTGAGTCTATATCTTCCCCCCTTCTTCTCTGCGTCACAACTGTAATGGCAAATTTATTATACCCTTTGACTATATAATCATACGGGTATAAAAACTCTTTTAAGTTTTACTTTGACATAACGAACGAATTTTATATAATGCATGCGTTTCTTTTTCAAAAATTGTAAATGAAGAGTAGATAGGACCAGTTTGTAAATGAAACGCTAATTTTTGTTTCAGGAGTACATAATTGACAGATTAATTGTCATATATATATTTAATAGTTTAAAACTACCTGTCATTTGAGAAGTTAATTTATTATATTTAATATATTTAAATATTGAAAATAAAGTGAAAAAATTAAGGTTTATTGCTGATATAAATTTAAAGAATATTTTTTAAAATGGAAAGTCTTATTGCGTATCAAATAAAAAATATGATTTAACATAGCCTACTCAAGTGAAAAACCATTTATTCTGAAAAATTTTAATTAAAGCCACCTGCTGGAAATTATTTAATTATCTACTCCTCTTATATACTCTTTTACAAGAGCTGGTGTAGCTGACAGTAGTTGAGAGTAGAAAAGAGTTTACTCCTCATAAAGAAACGCAAGCAATAACATTTGAACGTTTATTTTAAGAAACTTATGAGTCCAGGCTCATGACCATACACAGAAATATATTTTTGTCTACAAAAAACTTAGGAAACATTGAATAAATAAACTAGCCAAAAAGATATAAAGTAAACTAAAGAATTAAGAATCATTTTTGGCATGCTTTTTAGAACTTTAGATATAGGCATACATTTGTAATACATTTGTAGTAAAAATTTCAGATTTGATTATTGAAATTTAGTTTCTACTTACCTATGTAGCTATTAAAATTAAAGATGGAATAAGGAGATTTCTTAGATTTATTGAAAAACTTTTTTTTATACCCGTATGACTATATAGTTAAAGGGTATAATAAATTTGCCATTACGATTGTGACGCAGAGAAGGAGGGGGGCTAGATATAGACTCAAGTGTATGGATTGGATCAGAATCGAAAAATAGATCGATTTAGCTATGTATGTCCGTCCGTCCGTCCGTACGTTATCACGATAACTCAAAAAATGAAGGAGCAAATTCGTTTTTATGCAAAAGCCAGAATTGCTATTTAAATCCAGCCATTTTGGTCCACGTGTTCGAGTACCTGCCATACAACTTCTTATTACATATGAGCATTACTCTACACCTAATGAAGCTGGGTGCCTGAAATTTTGCCAAAAATAGTTTAGTGTAATGGCGAAAGTTACTGCAAAATTTGGTTGGTCTACTGCAGTGGGTTCAAGTAGCTGCCATACAACTTCTTATTTTATATGAGCATTACTCTACATCTATTGAAGTTGGTTGTCTGAAATTTTGCCGAAAATAGTTTAGTGTAATGGTCAAAGTTACTGCAAAATTTGGTTGGTCTGCTGCAGAGGGTTCGAGTATCTGCCATACAACTACGTCTTTTATATGAATATTATACTACACCTAATAAAGCTGGTATGTTTGAAATTTTGCCAAAAGTAATTAATGTTTATAATAATAATGATATAATGTTTATATAACGGTCATACGGGTATCGCAGAGTTGACACAGTCTACGCTACCACACTCTTCCTCGTTTTTATTATATTTGAAGAGCTCAATCATTTCAAAATTTTGTTTATACCATAGGTTAATTTTTTTATTCTTTTTTTGTATTTATACATATTGTTGAGTGATCACTTATCTTTAAATCATTCTTTATTGTTGTAGTTAAGCCTATTATATTCGTAATAACATAATCTGTTGTCGTGTTAGATGTCTGCGTGACTCGTGTAAATTCATTAATTTTTGAAACCAAGCCATTATTACATATTATGTTTTTCAAATCAAATCATAATATGCTCATTGAGCATAATTTCTAATTCATCAAGACTATTTAATTAACCTTGTATATTTAAGTACATGCATTTTACTTCAATTAATTGCTAATAGTTGACCATCTCCTTCTCAATTTTTAATTTTTCAATATACATCAGGCATAATTTACTTAATACTGAATAGAAAAACAAATACAAGTTATTTGCTTTTGCACAATTACAACATTTTTCCAAGAATTCCATCTTATCACAATCTTCTGTCCTATCTAGACATTTCGCACATACTAACACATGCTTACAATTCTCAGCCTTATGATTTAATCCTAAACATTTAAATCATCTTCTAACAAAAGTTCCATCATAAACTGGGCCTATTATAATTTTACCCCTCTCCATTGCCTTGTGGTATCCAAATAAGGTTAGTTTTTATCAAAATATAAACAAAATAAGAAAGGAAAAAATTATCTTCATTCTAGTACAAGACAATTCAAATCAACCTGTTTGTATGAATGAACAATTAACAAATTTCTATAGTTTGATATATAAAAGAGTCAAAAACTTCAGAAGAGAAAAAAAAATTAAATTTACCTGAGTTAAAATTGGAAAAATTTTTATCCGTAAGGGTATAGATAGTAAAATTACACACATAAAAAATATAGATATTTTAAATTAGCATAACAAATAATATATCTAATCCTTTCCTTTTTAACCCAGTAAATAAAAAATTAAACACACTAAATGAAATTTGACTAAAATTCTATAAATAATAGAAACATCATTGATGCCAGAAGCATAACAAATTGATAAAATATCATTCATGCCAGAAGAATAACAAATAAAATTGACGATATTGAGGTTGTGTTGAAAACATTAAATGATTCCATTGATGTTATATGTATATCTGAAACATGGTTAAGTTATGATGATGTTTCCTTATATACTATTTCTAATTTTTCTTCTTTATGTGCATGTAGACAAAATAAAACTGGTGGAGGTTGTGATTTTTTTGTCAACAATAAATATACTTACTCGACCATATTTTTATTTTCCAACAATTATGACAGTATCTTAAGCCTAAACAAAAAAGAAAAATATCACTTTAATATTATAAACGTTTATCGATCACCAACTGTTGATAACAATAGTTTCAACAGTTTTTTGCACGAACTAGAAAAATGTATATCTAAAACAAATTGCAATATAAACACATATATATTTGGTGATTTTAACTTAAAAATAATTAAATACAAAAATTTAATGAATATGAACAATTTTTTTAACTGCAACAACTATTTTCCAACTCCAAAAATATACCGATCTTCAATTACCCACTTTTTCACTAATAATTTAACACATATAAAAAGACATATTTCAATAAAAACTACACTGAAATGTCCTTACAATAAGAACAACTAACATGAAACGTTTACATAAATTAATGAAAAATGAACCAATTAAATTAAATTCATCAAAATATTTTGACGAAATTGTTACTGAATTTATTCGAAATTACACGTCAAAATAAATAAAGCTTCTAAATTTGTATTATCTACACAAAACAAAAAAACTACTAATACATGGAAATAAGGAAAACATGGAATAAAGTAACCAGATTAAGAAGAATAAAAAAGAAAATGTTTTAAGAAAAAAAATTTAACAAAAGTGTAAATAATCCAGCTAAGACATGGAATTATATAAATGAAGTGACTTACAACTGTGAAAAAATAGAAAAAAAAATGAATTTTTACAAGGTATTCCGAATGAAATTAAACAAACACTTTGCAAAAACAGGGGAAGTATTAGCAAAACACTTTATGAATGATATTTTTTATGAGCCACCTAAAGTCAATTCTTGCATCAAATTTGAATTTGTCAAAAATATCCAATATTATCAAAAATTTAAACAATTAAAAATCGTATGACCAGTTCGGTATATCTACTCATTTACTGAAATATTGTAAAGATGAGTTATGTGAAAATATATCATTAATCGTCAATAAGTCCATCAACGAAAAAATCATTCTGAGTTCATTTAAAGTAGGAAAGATAATACCTATTTACAAAGGTGATGATAAGGATGATTATAACAATTACAGACCTATATGTCTGAAACCCATTTTGGCAAAAATTATTGAAAAAGTAATCTATAACCAAGTGCATGCTTTCCTGAAGAAGATATTCAGCAATAGGCAATATGGGTTTAGAGCCAAATCTATTACGGAAACAGCAATTATTGATGTGGTCACTTATGTTCAAAAACTCAAAGAGAGTAAAAGAATGGTATCATTAATATTTATTGATTTGTCAAAATCATTTAATACTGTGGACCAAAGATATTAATTAAAAAATTATATAGTTATGGCATGAAAGGGTCGGCTCATAATTGGTTTCCATCCTACTTAAGTAATCGCACTCAATTTGTACAAGCTAAAAAGGAAAAAAGTATCGAAGTGAAGGTAAACTACAGAGTTCCACAAGACAGTATTCTTGGACCTTTCATATTCACGGTATACATGGAGAGCTTTCAAGAAATCAATATAAATGCTGAAACATTTTTATTTGCTGATGATATTTGTATAGTGTTTGAGGATCAAAATTGTGAATTATTAGAAAATAAAATGAATACGGAGGTCAAAAAAGTTCAAAGTTGGATGAACACGCACAAAATTACAATAAATGCCAATAAAAGTAAATATATGCTAATTGGCTCAAAAACACCTAGTCTGAATATAAGGATTTTTAGCGATACGTTGGGAAAAGTGTCCAAATATAAATACTTGGGCATATGGATAGATGAAAATCTAAAATGGACCACACACATGGAAACACTGAGCAGAAAATTGTCAACGACTGCAGGAAAATTTTACAAAATTTCTAATCTCCTGCTGGTACTGTTAAAAAATCAGTTTAGTACCGTGTATTTCATAGCCATTTTACTTAACTAACTTGGAATAAAGTTGTGGGGTACTAGTTCCAAAAAGGCAATCGAAGATATCCAAGTTAAACTAATTACACATATACATGATATTAACAATGAAAATATCCATACACAATCTACACTCAAGCAAAAAAAGGAAATTCATAATGTCAACACCAGAAGCAAACATATATTTCATCTTGATAAAATTATAGCATCTGAATTTGGATCTTCAAATACGAGTATAGTATATATGGGTACAAAACTGTACAATAATTTTGATGTCAACCTAAAACATCAAAATTCTCTGCATTTAAACCGAATTTTAACTAAGTCATTCATTAATAATTATAGCATAAATAAATATCAGAATTTGGATAATTAATTTAACAATAACAAAATATGAATTTGAATAATTATCAATGAAATACTTGTTTTTTGTTTACCTACCAATATTTTTTTTTTTTTTGAGGTTTATTTTGTTCACTATGTTTAATCGATTTAATTTAATTCTAAAAATTTTTATTTTTTTATACCTACTTTTTTTCTGGTTTTTTAGGTATAAAAAAATATATACAAATAAATACAGACTTTTTGTTATAAAGTCTGTTATGAGATAAATTTCTTAAGACATTGTAATAAAATAAATAAAAAATTAAAAATAATTTTTTATTTTTCATAATTTTTTTTTTATCATTTTTACAACTCCCATATTAATTTCTTTTAAGTATTCATTTTCCTTTTTTATCTTTTCAATTATTTCTTTGTCATCTCTTTCTACTTTCATTCTATGAATAAATATATTTGTTTCTCTTAAATTTATTATATCACTCTTTATTTTCTTTCTTTCTGTATTATTCTTACTCTCAATTACTACTATACCATTATGTTTTTTCTTATGTTTCATATTATTAAAATTTATTGTGGTAGGATCTATTTTATTTTCTAAGTCCGTTTTTGTTTTATTACTACTTTGCGTTTCGTTTACATTTAAACAGTATAAATGGAGTATTCTGTTTGCATACACTCGCATATGATACTTGTTTACCTATTTCCAACTTAGATGCTTTCTTTATTTGTTTAACAATATTCTTTTTATTTTCTTAAAATTTTTTTAATTCTTTTACTTTTTTTTTTACAAACTTTTTGAATTTTTTTTAAAAAATTAATTCTTTCCATGTATTTGTTTTCCAAAACTATTCATGTCTATTATCAAATGTATTTATCGTACAATCGTTTATCGTAAATAATGTGTTGGTATTATCAAAATTGTGTATCGGCTTTAATCTTTTATTTTTATCGTACATCATAAAAGCTTTTATTTTGGATCTGTTTCTAATGTAAACGATAAACTTTCGTATTATGAACTATTAAATTTATCGTAATTATCAAAGGGAGCAGTTGTTGTTATTAAAAAAAACATATAAGTAATTTAATACAAACTTAATTAAGTAACATTAATAAATTTTATAAAATAAATATACACTAAACTGCTAATTAATTACATTTGGAATAGCTTGTTCTATTTTACAATTTCCTAATTTGCTTCCAATTTCATATATTAAATGTTTGAATACCTTTTTGGATACTCTAAAATTTTCAACGAAACTGGAAAAGATGACAAATTAAAAAAAATTACAGTAAAATAAATTATGCATTACCATATTGCAAAAAAAATAATTTCGTAGAAGAATCGTTTCTGTAGTCCCACCCGTTACGGAGCTACAGCCCCCCAAAGTTGGAAAAAGCCCTATTTTTAAATTGTTAGAACAAGAGTTCTGTTAGGTGTATTTTCAATCTGAAAACGGCAAAAGATAGATATAAACTTTATAAATTTTTACCATAAAACATTTTGTAATTACTTTATTCAAAACAATTACAATTCAAAAATATTAAAAATTCTTACTAATTTATTTACCTATACAAAAATATTAAAAAACAAAAAAACTTGAAAAAAATGTATTCATAAAATGCAATTACAAAATTACAAATTTAAAACTTTTTATCCAATTCAATAAAATTTTACATACATACAGCAATTACTTCTTTTCGGGATTTTTTGCTATAGTGCATTTACTGTTGAATGATTTAGTACCGTTGATTACTAGCACATTTTCAAAAAATTTTGTAAAAATGTGCCTATATTTTACCTTCACTCTGTCCGTCCGTCCGCCCGTCCGTATGTTTACAAAAGCTTTTACACCGTTTGAAATAGAGTAAAGAAATTTTAACCACGGTTAGGTAACAATAATTTCGTAGAAGAATTTTTTTCTGCACCCCACCCGTTACGGAGCTACAGCCCGCCAAAGTTGGAAAAAGCCCTATATTCAAATTGTTATAACAAGAGTTCTATTAAGTGGTTTTATAAACTTCATAAATTTTTAAAAGGCAATTGTTTAGGGTTGCCATACGATACTAAAATTTACGATTATGCAAAACTTAATTTTTGCCAAATTCTTGGTCACACATATCTTCTAAACGGTTCAAGCTAGGGTCTTGAAATTTTGGGAGAAGTCGGTTAACAAAATTTTTTTGTCAAGCCCCATGTTTAGGAGCTATAAGGGCTCAAAAAATGATTTTTTACTATTTTTAAACACCTGTAACTTGAATACCTGTTTAAATATTTTTTCTTTAATATACAAAATATAAAGGTCCAACATTATTATATTTTAACATATGTTAAAAGATTTTCTTAAATTTAAAAGCGGTTCTTTAAATTGAAGAAAGTGTCTCTCAGTTTTAACCATTTTTGCTTAAATAGTAAAAATCTAAGTAAAATTCCAAATTTTGATATAATTCACAATTTAATTCCTGGAACCTAAAAAAGTTGGGGGAAGGGGAGTAGTGAAGATTATATCCTTGAGAAATTGGGTAACCTTCCCCATAGAGGGGCTATTAGGACTTAAAAATTAAAAAATTTACTGTTAGTAGTCACAAACTTAAAAATTTTCTAAATTAAACGTTAATATTGAAGCTTCAACATTATATTGCAATAAAATACTTAGTATGAAACACTATATAATTTTGAAAATGTGCTTTTTAAAAACCCTTGGTTTTTTTCATCACTTATTTATTTCAATTTTGAATAACTAGTAGGACCCCTGTGTAATTCCACAGGTTTTTTTAATTTTTAGGTTTTCATTTTTGCTAAAGTATTTTATCTCTTCTAGCATTAGATAATAATACTGTCATTTTGAACTACTTTGTAATACGGAATCACTTTAGTAATTTTTTTAATACTTCTACAAATATTTAAATTACCTTTAATATAAATATTGCTAAAAAAATAAAAATTCAGGTTTTTAAAAATTATCAATAATATAAGTTATCAAATTTATTAATAAAAACCTAAAAACTTAATCTTTTTATGACTTTAAAATTTTTCTGGATATCATACCTGGTTTCCTATTACAATTTAAAAAAAAAAAAAAAATTCCATTCATATTAATTTTTGTTTTATATTTGCCTCTATATTCTACTTCAAATACATATCTGTTGCTGTTCTATCAATACAATTGATGATGGAATTACATTGCATGAAAATATATTGTGATATGAAATAGCTAAGTCTCGCTAACATATTTGTGTATTAGTAGTTTGATTGGTTATCGTTTTTAAAAAAGAAAATATTGCAATTAAAATATTGTATTTTATTAAAAATATTAAAAAACGAGGAAGAGTGTAGTAGAGTAGATTGCGTCAACTCTGGGATACCCGTGTGGCCGTAACATATACATTATATCATCTTTAGCTTTTAAGGTTAATTACTTTTGGCAAAATTTCAAAACTACAGCTTTATTAAGTGTAGTGGAATACACATATAAAAGAAGGAGTTGTATGGCAGCTACTCGAACCCACTGCAGTAGACCAACCAAATTTTGCAAAAACTTTAACTATAAAACTAAACTACTTTTGGCAAAATTTCAGAAAAGCTGCTGTAATAGGCACAGAGTAATAATATTCATATAAAAAAAGAAATTGTATAGCAGCTACCCGAACCCATGGACCAAAATGGCTGGATTTAAATAGCGATGACGGCTATTGTAAAAAAAGGAATTTGCTATAATTTCAAGGTGCTAGCTCCTTTAGTTTTTGAGTTATTGTGCGGATGGACGGACAGACATACATAGCTAAATCGATTTATTTTTCGATTCTGTTGTTTATTTGACTAAATCGATTTTTTTTCGATTCTGATCCGATCCATACACTTGAGTCTATATCTACCCCCTCTTCCTTCTCTGCGTCACAAACATAATGACGGACGGGCATACATAGCTAAATCGATTTATTTTTCGATTCTGAACAGATCCATACAATTGAGTCTATATCTACCCCTCCTTCTCTGCGTCACAAACGTAATTTGACTATATAGTCATACGAGTATAAAAATTAATATATATATATATATATCAAATTCAAAATATTTCAATTTATTACTTATATTTTTGTAATATTTGAAATAAACAACAAAAAACATCACACCACTGATAAAATATCTTTTAAAGTATCTAAGTTTTTTTTTTTTTTGCATGTAACCTACTCCGATATTATATTTGTTTTGAACACTTTTTTGATCAAAAAAAAAAAATCTTCAAAAAATTTAAACAATAGTTGCTTTCAGAATGAAGTAGCGCTACACTGAATCGCAGCGGTGTATCATCTAGCGCTAAATTGTTGTATTGAACAATTTGCAGCAAAATTAAATGACATTTGACTTTGAGTGACTTTTGTTATATTTTTGTTTAATTTAAATTTCTATGGCTTATTATTGTTTTATTTAAAATATTATTACAATTCAAATTTTTAGATTAATAAAATGCGTATGTTTTTATTAATTATTTTTTATTTTTTAATCAATTTATATTTTTAATTTTATAAGAAATACTTTACCTTCAAAAATTATCAGAAAATTTTTGAAAACAAACACTTTTTACATTAAAATATAAACACTTAAACTTCAATTGCAGTTCATTCAGTAGAAAATTTTATCGTGCGTTGCACATTTTTAGTAACACTAGATGATAATATTTTTTTCTGTATAACCCACAAGTACAATTTTATTTAAATTTACTCACATTTGGTTCGATTTCAGTCTTAAATAAAATTGTACTTTTAAAAAAAAAAATATTGACAGCCTGTTATTAGTCTTGCACAACGAAAACATATCACAGGATTGATTTGTAATTTTATAAAAACTCAAAATTTGGAACTGTTTTTTTTGTATTTCAAAACATTCAAACAATCAAAGCAATCGTTGACTTCATTTCAATTAAAAAGTAGAAAAAACAATCATTTATAATTCAAAATTTGACATTTTATAAAATGACTAATAAAACCGTACTAAATGTGAATAAATTTAAATAAAATTGTACTTTTGTCTTACACAAAAAAAAGCGTTGACAGCCCGAGGAACTATTCTATACTACACTCAAAATTCAAATTAAACGTTTTGGTTCTCTTATCTGTTTGCCACTATTTCTTAAAAAATCGGTTTGTATTTTGTTATGAATTTTGTTTTATATTTTTAAACATTTTTCTAACTAATTTTATAATTATTTAAAATTATTTACTTAATTCTTTGTTATTTTATACATTATAGTTTTAGTATTTTTTCAAATCGGAATATCACAACGTTCTTTCGTGCCATTAATAGAAAAAAATAAAAAAAAAATTACGTTTAAGTTGTTCAGCTTGCCTATACACGATTCAACTTAGCAAGTACGCATACGAAGTTTAAAACATGGTGTATGGGATGAATAACAACAAAACAGGTCCATCGTGTATAGGATGCATAATCATAAATTTGAAGTGATAAGCATTGCCCTTATTATTTATTGTGTGAAGTCTATTTATAATAATTTTGTTGTGAAAAATTTTTTTACATGTTGGCAAGGTCTCGCCAACACTTGTGAATTATATATATATCATTTTTAAATATATTCTTCTAATTTACTTATTTTTTAATGTTATATAATATAATTCAATTTTTAATATTTTAATTCTTTTAAGTTGAAAAATTCTGGTTAGATTTAATTTATAGAACTTTAAGAATCCAATTGAAATATGACGTGATCCAGATTACAGGTATGGATTACAGGTATCTTTTATATATATGATAAGGAATTTTGAGTACTTCTATTATAATTAAAATTCTTAGTATATGTACTTATTAGAAAAGCTTATAAATGCAAAATATGCAAAAAATGTAATTCTAAAATTCAATGACAAATTTAGAACTTTTCATATAATTCATTTAGTTATAAAAATAAATTTTACATACATGTTTTTAAACCCAACTTAAGTATCGTACACAATTTCTTAATTATACTTTACCTTTTATCATGAAATTAGAAAATAAGCTTTTTAATTATGGGATTTCTTAGGAGGCAACTGGATCACCACTACAATTAAGTCTAAATTACAAGGATTCAGAAGAAATAGGAATAAACAGCGTTATACCAAATTTAAAGCTTTTATATTTATTTCAAGTTACTATCTTTATTACGCGGAGGTAGTACGCAAACCATTATTTCAATTCATCCAAAATTTTACCAACACAAAGCAAATAAAAAAAAATTCCTGGTGCCCCAAATTTTAAGGTTCTATCTTCCTTTGTTTCGATATTATGCTCGTTTGACCGATGCTTCGAATTATGGAATAGCAGCTGTTTTATTACAACGTAATCTAGGAGATGGTGAGTTGCGCACCGTATATTATTTAAGCAAGAAGGCAACTGAAGCTCAAAAAAATGGAGCAGCTAGGAGCTAGAAGTTTTAGCCTTTGTAGAAGCGATGATTAAAATCAGAACATATAGGTTAGTTGATGTAGTGACACGTGTTGTACGGCTGTCCTTACTTTTCGAAGAATTTCAGTTTCAAGAGGAACATCGAGAAAGAACAAAAATTCGACATGTGAATGCTCTCAGTAGAAATCCGGTAGCGTATTCCATACATTCTAACCAAAATATTCAGAAACATTTATAGGAAGCACAAAAGAAAGATGAAAAATTGAACGCAATAACACAAGTCTTGCAACATGATCCGTACAAGGATTTCATCATACACCATCACATCCTTTGTAAAAATGTAGATGGTAAACTGATATATGTGCTTCAAGATAGGATTAAGAACTCGTTAATCCAATCGGTAATGAAGATGGTCATTTTCACCTAACGAAAATGAAGAAAAAAATTGAGGAAGGATTCTCACTAACAGATTTAAAGAAAAGAATAAATTCCTGTATAACTAAGTGTATACCGTGCATCTTATTCCACAGAAATATGGTAAACAAGAAGGACTATGAGCCATACTCGTCTTGACATTGGTGAACCACATAAATCTATAAAAATATTAATAAATAATTTAAATAACCGTAAGATATGTAAAATGTAAACTATTGCAATCCATTTTTATTTTTATTGATTATTATTTATTGGGCATTTTAAATTAACATATGTAAGATATTTTATGTCATGTGGCAATGTTGTAATATAATAGTTAGACCAGTTTAATAATGTATAGAATGTATATAGAATGAATGAATAAATAGAAACAAAAATTAGAAAAAAGGCCAGTTTGTTGGAGTCAATGTTAATAATAACATCTATTGTTAATAAAATTGTAAATACTTAAAACTAAATAATGTTTTTGCGTTTTATTTAATATAAAAAAAAAATTAAGATTACAAAATCAGAAGTCAACCAGTGAATTAAGAAAAAATTGTTTAGAAATTTTATGTTTTATGTTAATTAAAAAGAAAAAAAAAAACTTATGATAAAATATCGATATTAAAAAAAAAAATTTTAAAAATTTTATAAATTTTATATATTTTAAAAAAAAAACTTATGATAAAATATTGATATAAAAAAAAAAAAAAAAGTTTAGAAATTTTATGTTTTATGTTCAAAAACAAAAAACTTATGATAAAATATCGGCATAAAAAAAAAATTTAGAAATTACGGAAAAAACGAATAAAGTGAATGTAAGATTCAGTTTGATTCGTAAGGCTGTATATTATACAGTAAAATTAGAAACAGTTAAGCACATGGTATGACACGTATTAAAGAATACATTAATATTAAAATATTCTGATAATTAACCGGTGGATTTAAAAGTTTAGTGAAAATAAAATAAAATATTATTAAAATAATGGATGTACGGGTGGAAGAATTTTTAAAAAAAGCAACAGTATTTATGTTAAAAGAAAAGCTAAAAGAAATGAAGGTAGTGACATCGGGAAATAAAGCAGCATTGTTACGAATAGAAGATTGTGTAAGGAATATGGAAGAGGAAAATATTACAAAATTCTTCTCTAATATAAATTATGAAACCTTGGGCAAGGATACGTCGTTAATCAATGATCCAGCAGAAGAAGAGGTGTTAAATAATATTAATGAAGATATTGATGGGGAAATAGAACATTTGCGGGAACAGTTAAGGAAAAAACAAGAAATAATCGAATTACGGCGCCAATTAGGAGAATTGGATAAACAGGTTAGAATACCAAATTCATCCAACATACAATTTAATTTTAAAGATGTGGAAGAGTCCATAAATTCATTTAATGGGGACGATAGCTTCAGTATCAAAAAATTGATTACGCAAGTAGAAGAAGCAGCAGAAATTTTAGGTTGGAGTGAAAAAGCATGTTTTATATACTCCAGAAGATTATTATCTGGTACAGCAAAGTTACTGTTACGTTCTGTTTCACCTAAATCATGGAGTGATTTGAAAACTGTACTTTTGCAAGAATTTGATGATAAAGTTACAAGTGCACAAATACACAATCAATTACGTAATTGTAAAAGAAAAAATAATGAAACATGGCAGCAATATTTGTTCTCCATGCAGGAAATCGCATTGGCAGCTGATGTAGAAGAAGGAGACTTAATACAGTATATTATTAATGGGATTAATGATACTTACACCAACAAGATTATTTTATACCATTCAAACACAATTACTGAACTGAAAATTGCACTGCGCAAATATGACGAAATAAAAAATTTTTATAGAAGTAATTTTGGTGAACACCATAAAAATCAAAATCAACAAAGTGACTGCAGAAGTAAAAAAATAATACCCAAGGTCATTATAATGAAATGTTTCAATTGTAATCAGCCTGGGCATATCGCTACCAAGTGCCCACACCCTGCACGAGCCAAGGGAACCTGCTACAATTGTGGAAAAACGGGACATAGGTTTCAAGAGTGCAAAGAAAAAAAAATTAATATAATTAAAAAGTCAGGCGATAGTTTAAATCATAATTTTGAGAGAACAGTAAAATTAATATTTGAAGCAAAAGATCATCAAGCGTCATCGGAATTAACATGTGTATCACTTTTGGATTCGGGCAATCCGATCAACATTATTCAACGACAGTGTATTCCATCGTACGTGATATATCAAGAAAATACAGGTAGATCATTTATAGAATCTTGTAATTTGGAGTTAAGGCCCAAAGAAGATGACAGGGAAGCAAAAAATAAGGAGATTAATGAAATATTATGCACGGATAATGAGGATGCGCATGCAGAAGTGGTAAAGAATGGGATAGACGAAGATAATTTATTTGTAAATCAGATTCTATGTATTGATATATCTAACAATAGCTCAGATAACGAGGTATGTCTAAATATTAATAATAAAATGCCATATAAAATACAAAATAAAATAAAAAAAATGTTTACAACTGCTTGGTTACTTGTGGGTGAAAATAAAGATTTTGGGGGAAGTAAGATAAATTTCGAAATGGAAATCAAGGTAAGAGACCATAAACCGTTTTATTGTACACCCAGAAAATTACCGATAATACATGAACGAGTATTAAAAAAAATATTAGACGATTTGTTAGCACGAAATATAATTCGAGAAAGTAATTCTCCATATGCATCAGCAATAGTGTTAGTTAAAAAGAAAAATAATGAGTTGAGAAAATATGTAGACTATCGTGAATTAAACAAAATAACTTTAAAAGATAATTTTCCATTGCAACTAATAGAAAGTCAATTCGGGCGTCTTAAAGGTAAAAAATATTTTTCAGTACTGGACCTTAAAAATGGTTTTCATCATGTTAAAGTAGCTGAAAATTCTATTAAATATACAGCTTTTATAACACCCCTAAAACTTTTTGATCCTTTAATCTTATCCGGTAAGCTTTTGACATTTATAGATGACTTACTGATAGCAACTGAAACTATTAGTGAGCATTTACAAATTTTACAGGAAGTGTTATCAATTGTAGTTGATAATTCACTTCATTTACGATTTGATAAATGTTCAATAATGCAAGAAGAAATTGTGTATTTAGGACATAAAATAACAGGTGATGGAATTTTGCCAAACGAGGATAATCTCAAAGCTATTAAAGAATTTCCTATTCCAAATAGCATTAAGAATGTTCAAAGTTTTATAGGTCTTAGTTCATATTTTAGAAAATTTATAAAAGATTTTGCTATTATTGCTAAACCTTTGACAGATCTTACAAGAAAAGAAAACAATTTTAAATTTGGTTTAGAGGAACTAGCAGCTTTTGAAACATTAAAGAATAAATTGATAGATTCACCTGTTTTGGAAATATTTAATGTTGAGAATGAGACACAACTGCACTGTGACGCAAGTAGTATAGGTTTCGGGGCTGTATTAATGCAAAAACAGGTAGATGGAAAGTTTCATCCGATATCTTATTTTTCGAAACGTGCTTCGGAATCTGAGAAAAATTATCATAGTTATGAAATGGAAACTTTAGCAATCATATATGCGTTAAGAAGATTTTATTTAAATAGGTATAAAATTCAAAATTATAACTGAATGTCAGGCTCTGACACAGACACTTAATAAAAAATTTATAAATCCTAGAATTTCACGATGGGCGTTAGAATTACAAAACTATGATTATGTGATTGTAAGGGTGAGATAATGTCTCATGTAGATGCTCTAAGCCGATCCATTAACATATTTTACGTTAGTGATGAATCCTTTGAGTACATTTTAGCGGCCGCTCAAAAATAAGATTCCATAATTTCTAAAATTTCAAATGAATTATCAAAGCAAGAAAGTTCTCAATTTGAAACAGTGGATGGTTTAGTATATAAAAAAATAAAGGGAAATGTATATTTCTAAGTACCAAGTATAATGGAAAATCGTGTTATACAAACATATCACGAACAAATGTGTCATATAGGAATTGAAAAGTGTCAGGATATAATCTCAAAAATATACTGGTTTCCTAAAATGAGGGAAAAAATTAAAATATATATTCAAGGATGCTTAAAATGTGCTTATTTTTCTCCGCAATATGGAAAACCTGAAGGAGAACTGCATAGCATTCTTAAAGGGTGTGTTCCTTTTCACACAATGCACATAGACCATTATGGTCCTTTAGCATGTTCCGCGGTGAAAAACAAGCACATATTAGTGACAATTGATGCGTTTACGAAATTCGTAAAACTTTATGCGGTAAAAAGTACAAGTACTAAAGAAGTTATAAATTGCTTAAAGAAATATTTTGAATATTATAGTAGGCCAAATCGAATAATAACCGACCGAAGATCAAGTTTTACATCTTCAGAGTTTGAAGAACTTGTGTCCGACTATAACGTACAACACATAAAAATTGCAACGTTGACACCCCAAGCGAATGGACAAGTAGAAAGGGTTTTAACTGCTATGCTCTCCAAAAATTGCGACGCGGATTCTACAATTGATTGGGATAAATACTTAATTAAAATAGAATTCACCTTAAATAATGTAATAAATAGAAGCACAGGCTTCTCGCCTAGTATGTTATTATTTGGGGTTATGCAAAAGGGAATAGTATATGATAAAATTGCAGAATTTTTGAATAATCAATTAAATAAAAAAAATAATAGGGATCTATTGACATTAAGAGAACAGGCTGAAGAGAATATAGTAAAGTCCCAACAATATAACAAACATACATACGATAATGCACATAAGAAACCGCACATATATAAATTACACGATTTAGTATGTGCGCTGATTAGTATACAGTATAATGTTAATTGTTGTTTCAAATAATTAAAAACATGTAGGTATATAAATAAAAATTTTGCCAGCTGATTAGGGGTAATATAGGAAAAAGTTAATATATAAGAAACTGTCAATATATGAGCTATTAAAATAAAAACGAAAAAAATAATTTATAAATATTATATGCGTATGATAAGTATTATATAAAAAAAAAAAAATATTCTGTTTTTAAATGATTTAAATTTTGACAATTATTGCATTATTAAATAATAAGAAAGAAAAAGAAAAGTACAAATTTTGGTATTATATCATAGATTATTCATATGCACATGTATGCATATCTAAAAAAAAAACATTATAAAAAAAAAAAAAAATATTATTTATATTAAGTAAATTCAAATTAATTGCATTAAAAATGTATTCAAAACAAGATGAATAAAAAACAAATTTCAATGACGTATAATTAAAGATTAGTTTATGTAATCACATATATGTACATGCATATATAAACAAAATATTTATGTAAGATAAAATATATTGTTAAAGTATAATGTTTACATCACGTGAGATTAATTATAAAAGAATAAGACAAATAAGGTCATTGTCATAAGTCAGGATGACCAAATTGTAAGATATTTTATGTCATGTGGCAATGTTGTAATATAATAGTTAGACCAGTTTAATAATGTATAAAATGTATATAGAATGAATGAATAAATAGAAACAAAAATTAGAAAAAAGGCCAGTTTGTTGGAGTCAATGTTAATAATAACATCTATTGTTAATAAAATTGTAAATACTTAAAACTAAATAATGTTTTTGCGTTTTATTTAATATAAAAAAAAATTAAGATTACACATATTATATATTTCAATCTTTTTTAACTATGTATGTCGTAACTCGTAACTAAAATATATATTTAAAAACTTCACATAAGGAATCTTCTTGCTATTAATTTAATATCTTCTTCGTAAGATTTAAACTCTAGGTTACTAGTAATGAAAGTGTAGCGGAGATTGGTTCCGGTCGTGATCAGACAATTGGTTCGGATTCTGACAGTTTTTGATCGAATTGAGACTAAACGAGTATAATTTCGAAATCAAAGAAAATAGAACCTAAAAATTTGGAACCAAGGTTTTTTTTCCTATTTACTTTGTGTCCGTAAAATTTTGGATGAATTGGAATAGTGGTTTACGTGCCACCCCCTACTCTGAAGACCTTAAAGCATATATTGCAAATTAATAAAGATAGTAACTTGAAATAAATATAGAAGCTTTAAAATTGGTATAACGCTGTTTTTTCCTGGTGGTTTTTTTTAATTTTTATTATATCATATATTTTATTGAATTATTACCATAGGTAATATATAATTAAGACATTGTGTACGATACTTAAGTTGTGTTCAAAGGTTCTTGCAGCATATACGTAAAATTTATTTATACTTGTTTTAATTTTATTATTTATTATAGGTATTATTTGTGTTAAACTTACTTTATTTTTTATTTTTAAATTATTAAAAACGAAATAAATTCATATTTAAAATTATAAATTATAATATGACTAAAATAAATTATTCTTTGATTTCAATTATAATTTTCATAAATAAATTAATAAATAAAAGATACTAAAAATTATTAAAAAATCATTAAAAGAACTGTGATTGTAATCACTGTGAAAATACTCTTTGATTTCAATTTTCAATATTCCTAAAAAAAACGAGGAAGATTGTAGTAGAGTCGACTGTGTCAACTCTGGGATACCCTCATGACCGTAATATATACATTATATCATCCGGTTAATGACTTTTGGCAAAATTTCAAACATTCAGCTTTATTAGGTGTAGAGTAATGCTCATATAAAAGAAGGAATTGTATGGCAGCTATTCGAACCCTTTGCGGTAGACCAACCAAATTTTGCAGAAAATTTGGCCATAAAACCAAACTACCTTTGGCAAAATTTCAGACACCCAGCTTCATTAGGTGGAGAGTAATGCTCATATAAAATAAGGAGTTGTATGGCAGCTACTCGAACCCACTGTAGTAGACCAGCCAATATTTGCAGAAACTTTGGCCATAGAACTAAACTACTTTTGTTAAAACTTCAGATACGCAGCTGTAATAGGTACAGAGTAATACTCATATAAAAAAGGAAGTTGTATGGCAGCTACCCGAACCCATGGACCAAAATGGCTGGATTTATATAGCGATGACGGCTATTACAAAAAAAAACGAATTTGCCGAAAACTTCAAGATCTTAGCTCCTTTAATTTTTAAGTTATCGTGCGGACGGACGGACGGAGATACAAAGCTAAATCGATTTATTTTTCGATTCTGATCCGATCCATACACTAGGGTCTATATCTACCCTCCCTCCTTCTCTGCGTCATAAACGTAATGGCAAATTTATTATACCCTTTGACTATATAGTCATACGGGTATAATAATTGGTGAAAGATTGATTTGAAAATCACTCTTTTTTACATCCTTAAAAAATACTCAACCCAACACTTAAAGGTGATACACCGCTGGAAACTTTTCACTTAGATCATGAAGGGCCGATGAGCACAACCAAAAAGGGTTACCGATATGTGTTGGCGGTAGTTGACAGATTTTCAAGTTTTGTTCGTTGTTCGTTACAAAGAGCTTATAACGTGAAATAATTGCTGATGCGTTAGGCTTTCATTACGAATAATTGCTGATAGAGAAAGTGTATACGTAAGTGAGTAAGTTACTGCTTACTTATAAAAACAGTAAATTTTTTATTTTTAAGCCCTAGTAGCCCCTCTATGAGGAAGGTTGCCAAATTTCCCAAGGATATAATCCTCACTACTCCCTTTCCCCCTAACTTTTTTAGGTTCTAGTAATTAAATTGTGAATTCCACCAAAATTTGGAATTTTACTTAGAATTTTACAAAGCAAAAATGGTTAAAACAGAGAGACACTTTATTCAACATATGTTAAAATATAATGTTGAACCTTTAAATTTTGTATATTAAGGAAAAAATATTTAAACAGGTATTCAAGTTACAGGTGTTTAAAAATAGCAAAATTTCAATTTTCGAGCCCTTATAGCTCCTGAACATTCGGCTTGACAACAAATTTTGTTAACCGACTCCTACTAATTTCTGAGGACCTAACTCCTCCCAAAACTCCTATCAATACCCTAGCTTGAACCGTTTATGAAGATTTGAACCAAAAATTTCGCATAAATTGAGTTTTGTATAATGGTAAAATTTAGTACCGTATGGCAACCCTAAACATTTTCCTTTTAAAAAATTTACAAAGCTTATAAAACCAGCTATCGTTTGCCGTTTTCAGATTGAAAATACATTCAGCAGAACTCTTGTTATAACAATTTAAATATAGGGCTTTTTGCAACTTTGGGGGGCTGTAGCCCCGTAAAAAGTGGGGATGCAGACAAAAATTCTTCTGCGAAATTATTTTTTTTGTAATACCTACCCATGGGTAAAATTTCTTTACTCTATTTCAAACGGTGTAAAAGTTTTTGTAAACATACGGGCGGACGGACGGACAGACGGACGGACAGAGTGAAGCTATATAGGCACATTTTTACGAAATTTTTTGAAAATGTGCTAAAAATGATAAACACATAATGGTAAACACAAACAGCTGATCGAAGAAAAATGGATTCAACAATTTCAAAGTAAAGACAATGAAGTAAGAGAACAGGCAAAGTTGGCCATAAATTAAAGTCAGGCAGAAAAATATAATCTTGGAAATTTAGTGGCTACTGAACGCATACAATATGAAGTTGGCCAACAAATTTAACAAAAATTTTTTGGTCCATATCGGGTGACAATTAAAGGTTTTGATTGATACAACTTGCAAAAGGTAGGTAAACATGAAGGTCCAGCAAATACTGATTGCAAAGCAGATAAAATGAGATCGTGGTCGCAGTATAATTATGAAACAGATGTAAGTGATAGCGATTTAGAAATTTTTGAAAAATCTAAGGCAAGTTGAACTTCAGGACGGCTGAATTTGGATAGAATATTTTTCCTAACCACCACCTTCAGAAAAATACACTAACTTAAACAAGAAATTAATATAAAATTTCTTTCCTGAATCCAGAAGCAGCACATACTTTTCTTACGATGCTCATCATTTTACTTTTTTTTTGTTTTAAAGTTTCCATATAAAACAGCACCTATAAAGAAAATTATTTAACGAAAGAAATAATTTTAAATTTTATACTTAGCTTTGTTTCCGTTTAACTCTACTGGCTGAGAGATAAATTCATCCGATCCTGTGAGAAATAATCATTTAATGAATTTTTTTATACCCTACATTTGTAAAATATACCCTAACTTTTGTATGATCAACGTGACTTCCTGAGTCGAATTAGCCATGTCCGTCCGTGAGCCCGATAGCTCAAAAACTAATAGAGCTATCTTAATGGTATTTTAATCGTAGGTTTTTAGCACTGAAAGAACGGTTGCAATTAGATATGGGCGAGGTCTGCTCATAGCCTTGTATTTTGGAATTTAGAGCGGACTAATTAAGATAACTCAACAACTAATGACGCTGTCTTGATGAAATTTGTACTGTAGGTTACTAGTAATAAAAGCCCGGCGTGGACTGCGTATACTTGGGTTCAGACTATGGGTTCGGGTTCTAGAATTTCTTGATCGAATTTAGCCCAAACGACCAATGAAGAAAATTAAAAAAAGTTTTTAATTTTTTATATAAATTTGAAGTAAATTAATAAAAATAATTTTATTAAAAAATCATCCAAAAAATGTAAACTATAAAAAAACGAGGAAAATTATAGTTGCCCTTGTTAACTTTAAATGCCCGTGCATTATTATTACAAATGCCCGTTAAATATATATTACAGAAAAAGTTAAAAAAGTAAAATAGTTGAAAAAAATACTAATCGTCCAATAATTTTTGCTTAAAAAAAAAAAATTTTAATTCATTATCCCATAATTTTTGCTAAAAAAAAAAAACAAAACCCAAACAAAACACATTAAAAAAAAAAAAAAAATTCTCTCACCCTAAAAGTTGGCCCGAGTGATGTCCAAATTTTGCCAGGTAACTTGCCCTATTACTCTACCTGCTCAATTTTAATTTTAACCTCGTAGCTTCATTAGATTCATAGTTATTGAATTGAAAACTTTGTATGGCAGCTCCCGAAAATGGGGCGGTAACATTTTGAAAATTCATATAAGTGCTCGATTCATTATATAACTAACCGTGTGTAATTTTCATCCTCCTAGTATAGTTAGTTTTGAAGAAATTCATATTGGTGCAAAGAAGTTGTTTGACAGCCCGCCGAAAATGAAGCCGTAACATTTTGAAACTTCATATAAGTGCTCGATTCATTATAAAACTAACTGCGTGTAATTTTCATCCTCGTTGTATAATTAGTTTTGATGAAGTTAGATCCTTGAGAAATTTGGCAACCCTCCTTATTGAAGGGCTATTAGAACTTTAAAATTAAAAATTTGCTGTTAGCAGTATACTTTAAAAGTAAGCAGTAAAGTAGTTACCCGTGTATATATTTCCAAAATTAAACTCAGTATGCCATACAATATAATTTTGAAAATGTGCTTTTTTAAAAACCCTTGGTTTTTTTCGTCACTTGTTTTAAATTGTTCTAACAAGAGTTCTGTTAGGTGTATTTTCAATCTGAAAACGGCAAAAGATAGCTAGTTTTATAAAATTTATAAATTTTTAAAAAGCAAATGATAAGGCTTACCATACGATACTAAAATTTACCATTATGCAAAACTCAATTTTTGCAAAATTTTTGGCCACACATATCTTCTAAACGATTCAAGGTTAGGGCCTTGAACTTTTGGGAGAAGTTAGATCCTCAGAAATTAGTAGGAGTCGGTTAACAAAATTTTTTTGTCAAGCCTCCTGTTTAGGAGCTATAAGGGTTCGAAAATTTAAATTTTGCTATTTTTAAACACCTGTAACTTGAATACCTGTTCAAATTTTTTTTTTACAAATATACAAAATTTAAAGCTGCAGCATTATATTTTAACATATTTTAAAGGTTTTTTTTTAAATTTAAAAGTGTTTTTGAATTTGAAGAAATTGCCTCTTAGTCATTTTAACTTACATAATAAAATTCTTAGTAAAATTCTAAATTTCGGTGGAATACACAATTGATTTCCTAAAACCTACAAAAATAGAAGGGTTGTGACCAAAGGCGGGGGTGGACAGATCCATCATAAGTTTGGTGAGCAAATATTTGGGAGCCTCTCCCATTGAAGGGCATCTGGGTCCTAAAAATGCAAACTTTTATGTTCTTATAAAACAGCAACTAATTCACTAGTATACAATAGTTTTTCCAAAATTAAACGTTAACATTTAAGCTCCAACATTATATTTCGCACTTGTTAACCAGTTTTCTTGAGTGAATTGGGGTTATATTCTAAGTATTTCACAATTAGTCATATAATTAATAAATTAATGAAATAACTAAATTATAATATTATTATATATTATTATAGATATTTTTATAAAAATAAATGATAAAGTACTCAGTAAGAAACCGTATATAACTTTGAAAATGTGCTTTTTAAAAACCCTTGGTTTTTTTCATCACTTGTTTCGTTATCATCTTACACAGCGGCAATCAAATCTTTACTATCAAGCCAGGCAAATTAAAAAAAGCAACAATTGAAAATTCATTTTTTTTAATCTAACTACATCGAGATCTACCCATATACAAAAAAAAAATTGATTTTTATTTGGTATAACTTCAGTTAATTTCATTTTATTTAAAATAAAAGATGCATAACAAATTAAATTGTTATAAAATAAAACAATTAAAAATAAATATTAATTAAAAAAAATATAACTTAATTTTAAAATTATAAAAAAATTTAACTTCATTTTAAAGTTTAAAAAAAATATAGCTACATTTGAAAATAACATAAAAAATAATCATCCTGATATGAAAGTTGCTACCCTTGTGGGTGTGCTGGTTCTTGAGAGGTTCAGGGAGGAGCTGAACCAGAAGGATGTGCTAATTCTCCGGCTGGAGGATGTGCTAATTCTCCGGCTGGAGGATGTGCTAATTCTCCGGCTGGAGGATGAGGTGAAGCGCTTCAACGATAAAGTTAACTTGCTGCTTGGCAGCGAAAGTCCTAACAGGAAAATCAAGTCGCAGCAACTGCGACAACAACAGCACAAACAACAACAACATCAACATGAATCTAATGATTCTGATATTGATTTCATGAGTGAGGGCAATAATCGGAATTTTGTTTGCCATCGTGGAAAAAAAGATAAAAATGTTAAGATTCCACCGGTGGATTTCCAGCTCTATACAGAAAGCTATCGAGCGATGTTGGGTCCAACTTATTTTCGATAAAGCTGAAAAACATCACCACTGGTGCCCGTGTTTTTCCAATAAATTTTGAATCTCGGCAGAATATTCAAGAAACGATTGGCATAGCTGGGTATTCTTACCACACTTATCTGGCCAAGACTGAAAAACGTAAGTGCTTTGTTTTACGGGGCCTAAATTCAACTTTTGGCTTGTCGGCAAATGAAATTAAAGATGAACTTTTGCGCGCTGGATTTTCTGAATCAACTGAGGTGTTTCTATTCCAAACTGGATATATGCGACAGAATGCTCCAGATTTATCTTTGTTTAAAATCGTTGTTCCTGGGGACTTTGATGAAGGAATTTTCAACAGTGTTCATGCATTTTTGGGAGTTTCTATTAAATTTACCGTATTCAAATCTAAATAAGTAACTCAATGTTCTAACTGTCAACTTTATTTTCATACTTCTGCTGGATGTCATCGTAGTTATCATTGTGTTAAGTGTTTGGATTCTCATGGTCCTGGTTAGTGTTGTAAACCTAAGTAATGAAGTTCCTCCACGATGTGGAAATTGCAAAGGTCCTCGCTCTGCAAATAATCAGAGTAAATGCACTTATTTCACTAAAAGTATTTTGCTGGTCATTCAAAAACGTAATACATCATATAAATCCCGTAAGCATAACTTGAGTTCATCAACAGCTAATAGTTCAACAGTTGAATAATAATATTAAAAGTTATTCGGGTTTACGTCCGGGTGTTTCTTTAGTTGATGCTGTACGTGCTAATTCTGCTTCGCGTAGTCAATATGATCTCTTTCAGTTGATTATTCGTATGATGAGTAATCAAGAAAAAATATTAAATAAACTTTTTGCAAATGACTGTTAATTGTATTACAGCTCTTAATGTAAATGCTTTGTGTTCGCCTGGTAGATATCGGTTACTTTCAGATTTCATGGAAGAATGTGCTTCTGATATTTTTCTTTTATCTGAAACTAATCTGAAGCCTGATAAATTTTACAGTTTTCCTAATTTTAATATTTTTCGTAGGCCGCAATAGAGGAGGTGTTGCTATTGTTTTGCGAAATCACATTCCGTTTCAAAATTTTCGAAAAGTTAGTAACGCGATGTTTGAGGCTGCCTTGATTGATATATTTGTTGAAAGTGAATGGCTCACTGTAGTCTCAATTTATATTCCACCTCTACATAGATTAAGTCCGAATTTTTTTGATTTTTTTCTGAATTTAGGTTCACTGTTTATATGTGGTGGTGATTTCAATGCCAGACTTCCAAACGTTGGTAATTTTTCAACAAATTTTCTTGGTAGCAGTTTTTCTCTATTCTTGTCACAAAATCCGCAGTTTTCTACTTATTTTTCTAATAATCCTACATGTTTTCGCTCTGTTGAAGGTTCATTTAATGATTTCTTTTTTACTTCTAACACATTTCTTCACAAAAATCCTTTTGTTACACAGCGTTTTACATGCTCTAATCACACTTCCATTACATTAAATATATCTTTCTCTATTTCTGGTCGTACTCCACCTATTTCTGCCTCTATTTATTTATATAATCATACTAGTATTTCACGTGTTAATAAATTCATAACTTCTCAATTTAATACTCTTCAAATCTCAGCTAATAGCAATATGACTCCTGACTCCTTGGAAAACATTGCTGTTAGCATTAATAATATTTTTCTTGAAGCTCTTAATCGTTGTGTTCCTGTTATTTCTTTTAATTCAGGTAAAATTTTGCTTTCTTTTCAAACTCTTCGTCTAAAACAACAATTAAAATATTACTCTCGTCGGCTTCGAGAACTAATTCGTACTTCTAATTTTCAATCGTTTCGTCGTGATTTAAATTTCGTTCGTCAGACGTATGTTAAATCGCTTTGTTTTGATTTTTGTAACCATTATGCAAACATTGTTTCAGGAACTGTATGCAATCGTCAATGCTATGATCTTATCAAGCATTGTAAACCTAAACAAAACTGTATTTCTAGTTTGAATTCAATCATTGATGTTGATGATCATACTGTTGTTAATGATTTATCTCAGATCGCTGAAATTTTTGCAAATCGATTTCAGTCACAACATGAGACCACATTTCAATACCACTCAATGAATGAATCACTGGTTGACGGTTCCATCGAGTTCCTAAATAAGTTTAATTTCCCTATTAGGTTTTCTAATTAAATATCTGCTTCTATTATAGATAGGGTTAGTTTTCAAAGTCTGAATAACTCATTGTCGGATAATCAAAAAAATCTTCTTACCTGTCGTGACGAAGTTCAAGAAGTTATCAATTCACGTATAAATAAGAAGAGTTCCGGTTGTGACCGAACTCCAATTTGTTTATTTAAGACCTTCTCACCAGAGATAATTTTATTTTTTACAATCTTGTTCTATCAGCTCATTTCCTCTGGTTATTTCCCTAAAATTTGGAGAATGGCCATTGTAATACCGATTCCTAAATGTGGGAAGGATAAAAATTTTGTTAATAACTGGTGCCCAATCAGTAAACTAAATTCAATATCTAAGCTTTTTGAAAAAATTGTTGACTTAAGGCTTTCTTCTTAGTTGAAATCTAGTTTGCTTCTCTTTCAATTTGGTTTTGTTAATAAAAAATCTACTAATCATCCTTTGTCACGATTTATCTCTGATGTAGCCAAAAGATTGAACAATGGGTGCATAACAACAGCGTTATCTCTAGACATTCAAAGTGCCTTTGATACTGTATGACATAAGGGTCTCCTTCATAAATTGGTTAGGTTTGGTGTTAATACACATATAATTGACATTATACACCATTATCTGACTGATAGAACTTTTGTTGTTGGTCGAAGTAATTCTTCTACCGTTCGTAATTTTGTTGCTGGAGTTCCTCAAGGTTCTGTCTTAAGCCCAAAGTTATTTAATACATATTTGGCTGATATTCCTACTACATTGTTAATTCAAATTTTGCAGTTTGCGGATGATATTTTACTTTATATCTCTCACAAAGCACCTTTAGTTACCTCTCAGATATCGGTATTTTTTGTTTTCATTTTACAATGATAGTTTTTTTTTTAGAATATTGCGTTTTGTCAGGTGAAAATCCGTCTTTAATTTAACGTAAATTTGAATTTAACTGTCACGCGGTTAAAAGTTGAGGCTTATGACTCTAATATTATGCGACGACATTCTATTAAAATGTAATTCATTTTCGGTTGTAACTCGCAGCTCAAACAAACTATTATATGCACCGACTTATGCCTTTCTTTTTTTTGTTTAGTTCAAATGTTCAATGAACAATGAAATTAAAATTCTTTTAAAATTTTTGTTTTATTTTCTTTTTCTTGAAAAGTGAACGAGAAAAAAAATGAGTTATGTACGAAATGAAAGCAATACATTTAGTTTATACAGTAGTTTTCATTTATAACGAACTCGGTTCAATTTTAATTATAATAAACTTTACAATTTTTGCCAATGAACTAAATTTTACCTAAAAATGTAAGTTTTTTATTACATTCATATTTCTTTTATTTAAACTTATTATATCTAATAATGTTGCTTGGTGATTAATTTAGTATTTTTATATTTATTTTTGATACATAAACTTGAAGCTGCAACATCATATAAAATTCTAGCAAATGAGTTCGAAGCGTCCGCTCTAAAATTAGCATATTCTACACTCAAGTCTTATACTAATTTTTCAAAATGCACAGCATTCTTTTAAAACGATATTCGTTTATTACGACGAATATTTTCTGTCTCTCATGGTCGTTATAAGCGCGCTCTACTGTATGTATTGTAAAAATTATTTTGCTACTTCGTATATTGTTGTTGCTTTTTGTTAAGTTTTTTATAATAATTTTTATAACAACTTTTGAAATATATTCTGTAGTTGCCATTACGTTTGAGAGACGTATAACAAAATTTTTTATAAAATATGTTTGCAAAAAATTAAAAACGAAAAATCTTTCTTAAAAAAATAATTTGTAATTTAAATGATTTGTTCCTTAGGGCCTAAAGAAAATCAACGCTAATGGTGTATAATTGCTTACAAAAAGTTTTAAATTAGTAGTTAAGTACATGATATTACATGAGAATAACTTACTGTACCTAACCTTGAATTTTTAAAATTTAAACATTGACAAAGCATATTTTTTTTCTTTTTTTTTTTTTTTTTTGAAGCGCTAACTGTTCAACTGTTAGGCTAATAAGCCTGTCTATACCATAGGTACATGTTGGAACAGGGGGTCATATTATATTCGTGTTATTAGAATTGGTTTTATTAAATTCCACATACAATTTAAACATGAGATAGTACTAGGCCTTATAACATGTAGAAACGTCTTAGATTTTCAATATTTACAATTCTATTTTTTGTTTATATTGTAATATTTTATACTTTACTTATATGGTATTCTATATCTGCGAGTTATATTATTTAATTAAATTATTTGTTTATATTTTGCATTTGTTTATATTTTTATATTAAAGTATTTTTTATTAAAGATTTATAATTATTAATTATTGATTATGCCATTAATTTGAACCCAATGGCGAATGGTAGCTGAGTCGAGTCGAAAACCAGAAAAGTTTTTTTCACTTTCACTAGAATTCGAACCCGGGCCCTTCCGCATGAAAGGTCGGCACTCAACCACTGTGCCACCCAGCTGTTAATATAAAAATTATTATATAAATATTATTGTTTTTTCTAATGTTGGTATTGTTCTAAAAATTAAATATTTTCAAATAATAATTTTTTGTACTAAATTAAAACACCCAAATAAATATTTTTGTATGTACGCGAGTTATGTCACCCCACTCTAACAACAAAAGTTGCCCAACTAATTCAAGTTCATTAACTTTATTTCATCTTTCAAAAATACCTATATTTGTTTAAAAAATACATTACATATATTGAAATACCTATAATATGTTTGCAGAAACAAAAAGAATATAACATTTCTTAAAAAAAATGATGTGTTCTTTATGGATCAACCAGAATAAACGCGTACGGCGTGCAGTTTCTGTCAAAATATTTTGAAATAAGTAGGTATGTTATGTACTGTACTTCGGAATTTTAAATTCTAAAATTTGACAAAGCATATAAAAATATTGTAATTGTTTTTTCTTATGTTGCTACGATTAAGTTTTCAAAATAAAATATATTAAAATAATATTTTTTTTTTTAAAAACATACATTCAAAATAATTTAAAATACATATATTATGTTCGCAAAAAAAAACTAAAAAAAAATAAATAGGTACATGAATTTACATGAGAGCAACCAAAATACGCGTAACGCGATTTACTGTTACTCGAATTTTTAAAATTTACAAATTGACAAAATGTATAAAAATATTGGTTTTGGTTTTTCTTATATTTTTAAGATTATGTTTTAAAAAATATCTTATATTGAAAAAAATTCAAAATATACCTACTTATGAAATTAAAAAAATTTTTTGTACTAAATTAAAACACTCAAATAAATATTTTTGTATGTACGCGAGTTATGTCACCCCACTCTAACAACAAAAGTTGCCCAACTAATTCAAGTTCATTAACTTTATTTCATCTTCAAACAGAACAGAATATTTTCCCATATAATAACATAACATAACTTAACGTTATTTTAAATGAAATTTGACCCTCCATTTTTACTTTTGCTTTCAATTAAAATTCTAACTTTAATAAATTATATATTACTAGCTAATACCCGGTGCGCGTTGCTGCGCCTCTCAATGGAGGTTTAATTGAAGTTGATGTTACTTCAAAAAGTTAACACAAAAAATTATACACATCTTACATATGCAAATTTTAAAATGTATGAAAGCAATTTTAAAACGATTTTCTAGGATTATTCTAGTAATTTTTGAAACTTTCTATAATTCAAAGCAGTACAAACTACTTTCCAAAATATGACGTAATTTACTTCCAAAAATTTTTTCTTGACCAAACGTGGGATCGACTGTTAACAGACTCAACTCCATTTTCAAGTTGCTTTACACATATAAAATTTGAGGTCAACCGGTCAAATTCGTTTCTAATTTAGAGTTAAGTATTGAAAAAACCTATAAAAAGCTGTTGGGCGCAATATGTTAATGGAACTCAATAAAATTTTTTTTGGGGTTTTCTTTTCAGCCACAGCAGAATTTCATAAAATCGGACAAAATTTGGACCCAACATTTTTTTTTTGACCAACCATCGGCCCGACATGGGTTAACAATTTCCAAAACTGTTAATAGTGTCAACTAAATTCTCAAGGAGCATCACGTACACAAAATTTGAAGTCAATTGGTCAAACCGTTTCGAATTTAGAGTAAAGTATTGAAAAAACCTATAAAAAGCTGTTGGGCCGCAATGGGTTAATGAACTCAACAAAAATTTTTTTAGGGCTTTCTTTTAAGCCAAAGCAGAATTTCGGGAATTCGACAAAATTTGGACCCAAAATTTTTTTTGACCACCCGTCGGCCCGACATGGGTTAACAAATTCCAAAACGCTTAATAGTGTCAACTCAATTCTCAAAGAGCATCACGTATACAAAATTTTAAGTCAATCGGTTAAACCGTTTTCATTTTAGAACAAAGAAGTTTAAATACTTGCACCACAGCCCCAACTTGGCGGTCCGTTAGAGCAAAATTTTTAGGCCACGATTTCTTCCCGTACCCAAAAACCTCTATATACATATTTTCATGAAAATTGGCTGGGCAGTTTAGAAGTCTATTCGCTACAAACAAACAAACAAATAAGCAAACTTTCGCTTTTATATATATATTGTTACGTAAGCAAAATGCATACATCTATTTAAACAGTCAATTTATAAACTGTACTTTTAAATTTTAATCGCATTCCTTAAAATGCATAACTGTACTTTAACTATCAAATTTCGTAAACGCTAATTTACGAAAATAACAAAACAAAAAACCAAACTTGATTATAATCGTATGATTCTAATCAAGTTAAATATTGTCATGTATTAGAATTTTGCTTGCGTAGTATTTTATCCATTCAAACATAAAACAAATTGAATTATAAAATAAATTTGTATTAAAATCAGTCTGTAAGAACAACTCAAATAAACAACATAAAACTGGCGCAGTCGGTGAAATGAAAAAAAAACTAACTAATTGTAAAAGATTACAATTAGAATAAAACAAAATTATAAAAATTATAAATAAAATAAAAAAAAAAAAAAATATAAAAAAAATAATAATTAAAACAAAAAAATAAAAAAAAATAAAATCTGGTCATCACCAACAACAATTGGATCTCCCGCAGCAAAAGCATTCATAACAAATAATTCATCTCATCATCATCAACAGCAACATCAGCAACAACAGCAATATCATTTGCAACAACAAAGACAACATTTACAACAACAATTTCAACAAACCACAAATACAACAAATAGCTAGTTAATTGGTTCACAGGGACAGGAAACAGCAACATTGGTAACAACAACATTGGTAGCAGCTACATTTGTAACAACATTTACCAAACAAAAGTTAAGTAATATTTTAAAATTTTTACTATTAAAATTTGCAAATAAAAGGAAAATAAAAATCCTCAAACCTTATTTATTTAAAATTTTAAAACTTATTATTATAAAAGTGTAAATGTTTTATCCCAATAATATTTCAAATATAGGAAATAAATATTATTAAAATTCGTGTCTTAAATAAACTTCAAAAAAAAAAATATTATAAATAAGATCTCTTTTTTTAAAATATTTCTAAGTAAATTACAATTACAAAAAATAAAAGTAAATCGTTCTATAGTGAATTTTATGATTTGAATTCAATTATAATTCTTTGAGTTCAATGTTTTAAATTTTTTAACTCTAGTTCAATTAAAGTTTAATTGTGAATTCTTTCTACAATTGTTGAATTTTAATTCAATTTAAATCTATCCTACTACTAAACAGGATATTAAACGTACTTTAATTTAATTATAATTTATAAGTCTTCAATAATTTTTTATTATATTTCTCTATTGCTAACGTCTTCTTTTGACAATTTTACAATTTTGATTTTGTTACATGTATTGTTTTCGATACAGTTATTTTTCCTTTTTGGTTCATCAAGAAAACGAATTGTGAATCTTTCATAATTTTGTTTTAGTTACAGTTTATAGGTTCAAGTATATCCTTAACTTCTACGTAAATACTTTGAATTTTTTTTTTTGAACAAAACGTTAAATAAAAAAATAATAAGGCTCTTTATTTTATTTAGCTATTATTAGAATAAATTGCATTGAATAAAAATTTCTTTGCTTTACTACTATTTTATTTTATGAAACCTAAACAATTTTTAAATGTCTAACGCCAATGAAAGCGAAATTCCTAACTTCAACCTAATTGTGAAGTGCATCGCCCAATTGCCACCTTTTATTGGCGATTAATGCGATTAACTAATTTTATACAAAGGATAGAATCCTTTATCCCACTTATAGAAGATCTAGCGGGGTTTCAGTATAAAAAACTTCTTTTTGGACATATCCAAGATAAAATAATAGGAAAAGCTAAACAAATCTTACTTTCTCACGGGCCAGTCGAAACATGGACCGAATTAAAATCAATATTAATAAAAAACCATGGAGACACCGTCCCAGTTTCACGTCTTGTAGACAACCTAATATTAGTTAGGTGTACGTCCACAATAAAAAATTTCTATGATGAAATTAATTTTAAACTAACACGTATCAACAACGCGTATTTGCTCCAAGGGGGAGACAATAAAGAAAAAATAAAAGCAAATAAAAGAATTGCTCTAAACACATTTAAAGATAATTTACCCGAACCAGTCAGGGGAATTATTGTTAATAGAAACCCTACAACGCTATTTGACGCTTACGAGATTATAGCACAAAATTACTACTTATACTTTAAAGGCATTCAAAATAAAAATAATTATCCGAATAATAATAATGGAAATAAACAAAAAAAATTTAATAATTTTCTAGGGAAAAATTACAACCCTAATAATAATCAACAGCAAACCAATTTTAAAAATTCAAATTTCCCTAAAAATAACCATCGCAACAATGGTTTCAATGAACGAAACTCATATAATTTTAACAATCAACAACAAACCAATTTCAAGAATTCAAATCTGCCTACAAATAATTATCACAATAATGGTTTTAATAAACGAAACTCACAACAAATTCATCATAATTATTCAAATCAGAATAGGTATAATAATTATGATTCTCAATAAAATTAATCGTCCATCTAACATACAACCTTCTAGGTTTAATAGAACAAATAACTATTCAAACAATTATAACCGAAATCTAAATCTAGAACCAATGGACATCTCTATGAACTCAAATAATGAGACAAATACTGACTCAACTAATTTTCGTGTCAACGCCTCAAACAACTACCCTATATGATAATTAAACAAAAAAATCGACTACTTAGATTCATTATCGATACCGGTGCAGAGTATAGTATCATTAATACCAACCTCTGTAATCCTAAATGGAAAACCGTAATCAAACCTTTCCCACTTACAGCTTTCAATAGGAAACTTTCTTTAAATATTAGATGTAGGTTCCCTCTCTTTCAAATCTTTAATGAACCTAACTTCTTCGTTGATTTCCTGGAATTTCCGTTCCATAACTATTTTGATGGCCTAATAGGTAATAACATTTTGACCACACTAAACATTAACTTTGACTAAAAAGAAAGGTTACTTACAACACAAAAAGCTTCTATCCCGTTCTTCCTAAATTATGAAAATGAACAGTACTACGAAAACAAATATGTTGATGATTCTATTAATGTTTTCAGTTTTAACCAGTGTGATTCTGATAACGGACTTAACTTTAATTTTCCATCTCACCTAAATAACAAAAATATTGCACAAATTAAATCGCTCTTAAATTATTTTAAGGATATTTTTCATCAAGAGAATGAAAAACTTAATTTTACAACTGCAATTAAACATAGAATAATAACAAAAACGATATACCAGTTTATTCAAAAGGATACCGTTATCCTGAAATCCATAGAGACGAGGTCGATCGTCAAATTAAAGAAATGTTACATCAAGGTATAATCGTTAATAGCATGTCACCATACAACGCACCTATTTGGATTGTTCCTAAGAAAATGAACAATTCTAACAAACAAAAGTGGAGAATTGTTATTGATTATCGTCGACTTAATGATAACACAGTCGATGACAAATTTCCAATACCCAACATCGAGGATCTTTTTGGGAAATTGGGAAATTGTCGCTATTTCAGCACGTTAGATCTGGCGAAAGGGTTTCATCAGATTAAAGTCCACCCAGATGATCGATGCAAAACAGCATTCTCAACTAGAAGTGGCCATTATGAGTTCACTCGTATGCCCTTCGGCTTAAAAAACTCACCCTCCACCTTTCAAAGATTAATGAACCATGTATTAAGCTAATTTATCAATAAAATATGCGTTGTCTACTTGGATGACATCCTAATCTTCTCGTCATCATTCGAAGAACACTTAGTTTCAATAAAAAAAATCTCAACCAAATTGCGTGAAGCAAACTTAACGATTCAAATAGACAAATGTAATTTTGGTCAACTGTCTAATAACTTCTTAGGTCATGTAATCACCCAAGGAGGTATAAAACCTCTGATCCATCAAAAATCAGCGCTATTCAAAATATTCCTCTTCCATCTTCACAAAAAGAGATAAAATCTTTTCTAGGATTAACCGGCTACTACCGGAAATTTGTAAAGGATTACTCCAAAGTAGCTTATCCGTTAATACGTTATTTAAAAAAAAAATCTAAAATTAGTAAAAATGACAAAGAATACATCGAGGCTTTTTAAAAACTAAAAACTCTATTAACAACAGAACCCATTCTAAAAAACCCAGACTTTTCTAAACATTTTACACTAAACACGGACGCGTCTAACTTCGCTTTAGGCGCCGTACTAAGCCAAAATAACCACCCGATAGCCTATGCCTCGAGAACACTGAACAACCATGAAATAAGATACTCGACGATAGAGAAGGAACTTCTCGCTATCGTTTGGGCTACCAAACATTTTCATACTTACCTTTACGGTAGAAATTTTACTGTTCAATGGGATCATAAACCTTAATTAAACGAATATAAATTTACAATAAACTATCTTAAAGGGAAAGACAATGAAATCGCTGATGGTTTAAGTCGACTCCCTTGCACAAATGAAAACTCTTGCGACAAAAGCGAATCAATAATCGAGCCCTCAATTTTACAATTTTTAAACGAAGTAGAGACACATAGTGCACCAAACATTGACAATAATGATGAAATTATGACCACTAACGTTACGATGCACTCTCCAACGAACAATGATAATGATGATGAAATCATGTCTACTGCAGCTACAGTACATAGCGCAAATGAAGATGACCTATATCATATTAAAATAACAGAAAAACCTGTTAACTTATTAAAAAATCAAATTTACCTAATCTTAAGTAATAACGAAAAATTCACCACGAAAATTATAAATAAAAAATGTCAAAATCTTCTCTATGTTACTAAAGATACTAACTTATTAGAAAAGATGAAACGCTGTCTACCCGAAAAAGGATTAGTATGTATATACAGCGATAACATTGATATCTATCTCAACTTTCAAAACCTCTATCTTAAATTCTTTGCTAATAATCAACGTCTAAAAATATTAAAATCTAACAAAAAACTACAAGATATAACGGATAAAAATAAAATTCTTGAAATAATAAAAGCTGAACACCTTCGCAATAACCACCGCGGTATATCGGAATTTTTTTCCGAACTTAAGGAAATGTACCATTACCCTAAACTGCAATTACAAATACAAAAATTCATAAATAATTGTGAAGTGTATACCTTAGCGAAACATGATAGGAGACCTTTAAAACTCCCATTTGAGATCACAAAATCTCCTATACAATTTAATGACATCGTCCACATGGACATTTGGTTTCCATGCAGGAATGTTATGTATCTAACTATGAAAGACAAATTCTCTAAACATGCTACCATCCACAAACTTAATGATAGAACGTGGATCTCTATTTTAAAAGCACTAAAAGAAAGGCTAATTTATTTGGTAAACATGAAAAAATTAATAACAGATAACGAAAAGTGCATAATACACAGTGCCATAGAACAATTTCTTATAGAAAACCAAATCGAATTTCACCAAACTACACCTGGGAATAAAACCGGCAACTCAGACGTTGAACGGTTACATGGCACACTAAACGAACATATTAGAATCTTAGAAATTGACAAAACTAATGAAACTGAAGACTTAAACGATAAAATCTTTAAAATTATCATGACATATAATAGAACAATTCACTCTACCACGAAACGTAGACCAATAGACTTTTTAAATAAAAACATTCCAAAAGAGAAGATCGAAATTTTAGCAAAAAGATTTGAAGAAGAAAAAAGAAGAAGGTTAGCAAACTTAAATAAGAATAAAACTTTAAATGAAAATTTACATGCAAACATTGTCGTTAATAGAGATGTAGGTAAATGTAAACCTAAGTATAAAATTCTGAGAAACTTTAAAGTAGACGGCAAATACATTGTCGATACGAGCAATAAAAGAAAAACTAAATATTGCAAAAAGCAACAAAAACGAAAGTTTAAATTCCAATAAAACCTATTACCTATTTTATTACGATTTTATTGTAACCAAGGATTAGATGCTTTATCATCACCATCAATTTTTATTTTTATTATTAATTTTTTTACCAACTGAAAATATAGAAGTCTCTTTCAAAGTAGACTTCTTAAGTTAATTTTTATTATTGTTTTTCTCTCTATTCCAAATCCAATAAAAACTTCTTTTATAATTTTAGGAAATGGAACTACTACTTCTACTCATTCTCTCTATTACACAAGCGTCGCTCCAATCTATACAAATAAGCCAACTCAAGGATGAAAATGGTTTTGCTATTATAAAATTGGAAGAACAAAAAATTATTAATAACTACACAAAAATTTTACACATTGTAAACCTCACTGAATACCAAGAAATAATTGGAAACTTGTACCATAATTTCAATCTTCTTAATCTAAAAGAAACAAGCACAGAACCCAAAATTTTAACATTAGAATTGTTAAATTTACAACACACTCTGAACTCACTGATACCCAAACTTGACGGGAAAATTAGAAATAAACGTGTACTAATTAACGCCCTGGGTACAACAATGAAATTTTTGACAGGCACAATGGATAACGATGACTCAGAACAAATTTTCAAGCAATTACAAAGTTTAAACTTTAACACCAGACAAGTAACTAATAAAATTAACGACCAAGTAATTATTAACAAAAATTTTGAGAAAAATATCCACTCAATAGCCGAACACGTGAACAACCAGCAACTGGAAATTACTCAATACCTAACAAAAATCGAAAACCAAACTAGCAACCTTATTGCAAAAATATCACAAACTCCTTTCACACTCCAACTTTTGGCACAAATGACCTCAATTAATAATCATTTACAACAAATTAAAGATATTATCTTGCTAAGTCGTCTGGATGTTCTTGCTCACGACATACTTACAGACGACGAAATTCAAAAATACAACCTAACTATCGAAGAGATGCCGTACATAAAAAGTACTATTTTATTTAAGGACGGCCTTATAATAATCGTCCTATTCCTTCCAAACTTCACTATCGAAACCTATTTTAAAGCTTTAGTCATACCATTCCCGAACGATAAACATGTGCAATTAGACACACCTATAATAAATATTATTTTAAAAGATAAGGAAATATTTGAACAAAATAATAAAAAGGAACTGTTAAAGAAAAACTTACAATATCCAAATAATAATTGTATTAAAAACTTACTAAAAGGAAACAGTACATGTAACTATAAAATAAATGAAATAGAATCTATAGAAAAAATTAACGACGAATTAATTGTAACTTTAAACTTAGAAAGAACAAAAATTGTACAAAACTGTATTAACCAAGAAATAATTATTAAAGAAATTAATTTAATTAAATTTAGAAATTGTAATTTGAATATTAAAAACAATGAATTTTCTAATAAAATTGTAAAATTTAAAGATTTACCTATTATACCAATTGTAAATGAATTAAATATAACAAAAACTATAAATAACTTTACTCTTAAGCAAATTCATGTAAACCAAATTGAAAACTTAAAAGCTATTGAATACTTAGAATATAAATCTAAGGTTAATTTTTATACTTTACTAACGGTTAAAACCCTATTTGTAATAGTAATTGTAATTATGATAATAAGCTACTGTTATAAAAAAACAAAGTCAAATGAAAATATTAAAATAAGTATAAATCAATCAGATGTAAAACCAAAGGAACTTGAAACAAGTCCTTTTTAAATTTTAAATTTTGGAGACCAAAATCTCTTAGGGATGGAGGTGTTATGTAAGCAAAATGCATACATCTATTTAAACAGTCAATTTATAAACTGTACTTTTAAATTTTAATCGCATTCCTTAAAATGCATAACTGTACTTTAACTATCAAATTTCGTAAACGCTAATTTACGAAAATAACAAAACAAAAAACCAAACTTGATTATAATCGTATGCTTCTAATCAAGTTAAATATTGTCATGTATTAGAATTTTGCTTGCGTAGTATTTTATCCATTCAAACATAAAACAAATTGAATTATAAAATAAATTTGTATTAAAATCAGTCTGTAAGAACGACTCAAATAAACAACATAAAACTATATAGATAACTTTTGCAATATCTATACAAGTAATTATTTATGACCTAATTCTCATAATCAATCAGTGAACTTAAATGAACCTAGATTGTAATAATAAATTAAAGGAATGTATTCTTAGAATAATATTTGGATTTTCATAGTTGTATGTTTAAGCTAAAACTTATAAATATTGTAAATTGTAAATTTAAGTTTAGTTTTTAGTAAGATCGCAATCTGGTATTGTTTAAATAAATATTTCTATCTAAAGATAAAATTGTTTTTTTTTATTGCCAGAATATATAAAACTCGTAAGTGGCACAGTCGGTAGGATCACTCTCTAAAGTAAAGTGATCTTGTGAACATACCGTAAAACGAAAATAGAACTGTTCAATTAAATTGAACTTAACAATAAAAACATACAAATAAAATAGTAGTTTCTAAAAATTGCATTATTTAAAAAATAAAATTAAAATTTTGTTAAATTATAAAAAAATTCTAAATCAAAATAAATAATAAATAAACTAAACAAAAACAATGTTAAGTGCTAATAACTGCTGCCATCAAGTGCTCATTATACCTCCCCGCGGTATCCCCCGGGCAACTGAACCAGAATGGATGGCTCCCTGGTCTGCGTCTGATTCCAGAGGAACGGCAGATTTATAACAAGGAAAACTTAAAACCTTCCAGAAGGCAACGGGAAACCACTGGAATATATATCCCAAGAACAATCATATGTCAAGTGAAACCAAAAATGGCCCTCAGTCTCTGGCAAAAAAAGGGTGCTAAGAATCCCCGGAGGTAAAACTAACAACACAATTAATATTGGCACTTGGAATGTCAATAGTTTATTTAAGTCTGGTAAACTAGCAAATACTATTCATGAGATGCAACGTTTAAAAATTGATATATTGGGTATTAGTGAATCTTGGTGGCCGAACTCGGGTGAATGTAAATCGAAACGAGCTAAATTTTACTATTCAGGAAACAACACAACAACTCACAGAAATGGCGTTGGTATAATTATTTCAGAACATCTAATATAGCATGTCATCGATTTTATACCGTTTTCTGATAGAGCTATGCTTATTAAACTGGATACTAAACCTGTAGCTCTAAATATTATCCAGGTATATGCTCCAACTGCTGAAAAAACGGATGATGAGATAGAAGAATTTTATAATCAATTATCACAACTTCTGAAGTACACAAAACCGCATGATTTGAATCTAGTGATGGGCGACTTTAATGCCAAAATTGGTTCCGGTAAAATAGATGGAATAGTTGGACCATTTGGGTTAGGAACTAGAAACGAAAGAGGTGATCGACTTATTGACTTCTGTCAAGATAAAAATTTTAAAATCACCAACACATGGTTTTGCTTGCCAAAGCGGAGGTTATATACTTGGAAATCTTGTTATATACTTTGTAATATAATACGTAACCAAATTGATTTCATTTTAGTTAACAAACATTTTAGCTCTTCTATTAAGCATATTAGTACTTATCCTAGTGCAGATGTTCCGTCAGACCACAGCCTTCTCTTAGGTAAGATTAAACTTAAACTCCAAAAGCTAGAAGGACTAACAGGCAATTTAAAATCGACGTAGAAAAGCTAAAAGACAATAACATCAAAAGTCAATTGACATTAGAAATCAGCAATCAATTAATAAACTTTAGTAGGATAGAAGATGATATATTATGGCATCGAACAAAACAAATTTTATTCGAAACATCCAAAAATATATTAGGCGAAAAAAAAAATGGTCCAAAGCAAAAATGGATGACAGATGAAATCTTGAAAATGATGGATGAAAGAAGATCATTCAAAAATAAGAATATGGCAGAATATAAACGTATTCAAAGTAAAATTCGATCCAAAATAAGATTAGAAAAACAACAATGGCTTAAAAATTAGTGTAACGAAATAGAAAACCTTCAACAGTCTCATGATGACTTCAACCTTTACAAAAAAATTAAAGAAGTATCAGGAGCATATAGGAAAACAAATTTCTCTTCACTTCTAAATGATAATGGTCAACTCATTGTGGATAACGAAGAAAGGAAAAAGGTATGGGAGGAATATATAGAAAACTTATTTTCAGACCCGACCAGACCACAGAATACTAATGAATCGTCAGTACAATTGTCAGGCCCCATCATAACTAAGGACGAAATTTTAAAAGCACTGCAAAATGCAAAAAAACAAAAAGGCCACAAAGTCCGATGACGTACCATCAGAAATAATTAAATTAATTGATGACCAAAACATAGATGTGTTGCACAAAATCTTCAACAAAGTATATGGTACCGATATTTTTCCTTCAGATTGGCTTTTATCAACATTTATCGCTCTACCAAAGAAAGTTAACGCTAAATCATGCAGTGACCATAGACTGATAAGTTTAATGAGTCATGCACTCAAAATCTTTCTTAAAGTGCTCCACAATCGCATGTACTTAAAAGCTGAAATACATATGGGAAAGACACAATTTGGGTTTAAGGGAGGAACGGGCACAAGAGAAGCTCTCTTTTGTGTTCAAGTACTCGTACAAAATTGTTGTGATGTCAAGAAAGATGTTTTCCTATGTTTTCTTGACTATGAGAAAGCGTTTGATAAAGTCCAACATCATAAACTCATAGAAATATTAAACACGATAGATATTGATGACAAAACTACTAGATGCATTGAAAATTTGTACTGGCATCAGACAGCTAACATAAAAACTTCAGATGGGCTAACCGAAAACATTTTAATCAAGCGTAGAGTTCAACAGGGTTGTATCTTATCACCTCTGCTTTTCAATCTTTATGCACAGAAGATCTTCCAAGAAGCATTAGTATCAGTTGAAATAGGTATCAAAGTAAACAGTACCTATCTTAATAACATCAGATATGCTGATGACACAACCCTTTTGGCAGATAATTTAAGTGATCTACAACATTTAATAGATAAAGTTAATCACCATAGCATAAACTTTGGTCTAAAAATCAATGCGAAAAAAACTAAATTCATGATCATAAGTAGATGTAAAACACCATATAGCACAGCTACAGTTACAGTCGACCGTCTTCCAATTGAACGTGTTTCTAGCTACAAGTATCTTGGGTGCTGGCTAAATGAGCAGTGGACATGTGAACAAGAAATAAGATGTCGTATTGAAATAGCGAGAGGTGCATTTATTAAGTACAAAAAAGTTTTTTGTTGCAGAGATCTGAATTTAGACCTTCGTTTACGTTTTTTGAAATGCTATGTATGGTCGGTTCTTTTATATGGAGTAGAGACTTGGACCTTGACAACCATCCATATGAATAAACTCGAAGCCTTTGAAATGTGGCTCTACAGAAGAATACTAAAAATTTCATGGGTAGGTCGTGTCACAAATATTGAAGTTCTTCGAAGAATAAGTAAAGGCCGAGAACTTCTTACAGATATCAAAAGAAGGAAAATATCATATTTTGGACATGTGATGCGAGGTCAAAAGTACGAGCTCCTACAGCTTATCGTGCAAGGGAAAATTGAAGGTAAAAGAGGTGTTGGCCGAAAACAAATGTCGTGGTTATGAAACATCAGGAAACGGACATGTATATCAAATATTGGTAATTTGGTACACATAGCGATGGATCGAAATGAATACAGAAGCATTTTATCTAGATTTTAACTCAACTTTCAAGACATATGACCGCTAACATCCAGTAGTGGATAGGCATCGAAGAGAGAGAGAATTATATAAACAATAAGAAAAGACAATAGAATGAAAGTAAACAATTCTAACAATATGGCTAATGAAGGTGCTAGTAATTCAAATGGTTTCACACTTAGTGTGAATGATATTATAAAGGATGCTCAACGCATCCATAAATTTCGAGGAGACAAAGAATACTCTCTTAGTTCATTCCTAAATGAAGTGGATACAATTCTTCCGCTATTGGGAAACAACACAGTGGCAAAGGACTACATACTACAACGAGTTATAATCAATAAAATACAAGGAGCAGCTCTCGATGTAATAAGGACTCTAGGAATGGGAAAAACATCAAAACAGCTCTAATATCAGTATTTGGAATCAAAGAAACATATCACCAACTTTCAATAAAAAATACTTCGGTAAGTGATTACTTTTATAAATTAAGGTTAATACTATCTAAACTGAACGAAAAATATGAATATGATGTAAGCAAACCTTTCGAATTTAATCCAAAAATAAATGAAAAAATTATTTTAAGTACTTTTGTAAATAACATCGATATAAATTTAGCGTCTGTCATTTTAAATAAAAATATAGAAAATCTTAGAGAAGCTTATAGTTTATTAGAAAACTCTGGATTAATTCGAGAAAATAAATACAAACCAAATAATATAAATAATAAATTTGAAAGTCAAAATAATAAATTTAAAAATAATCAACAATAGTTTTTTACTAAATATAATCATGCAAATCGTTTCAATCATAAAAGTTCCAATTTTAACAATTCGAAATATGAAAATAATAATAATTTTAGACAAAATGACTTTCGAAATAGACAGACTAGTTCCGAACAAACAAGGTTAACTAATAACAATCGTCATAATGATTTTTCTAACAGACCAAATAACTATATGAATCCAGAACCCATGGATGTTGATTATGTACAAGAAGAGGTAAATTTTCACTTAACTCCTCAAAAATATACTTACCAATAGTTGAATTAACAATAGGAAAAGATAAGATCAAATGTCTAATAGATACAGGATCTTCTACAACTTTATGGGACGAAAATAAACTCCCTCAATATAAGAGACAAACTTTAAATAAACCTATAGCTTTTAGTACTTTAAATAGAAAAACTTTTGTTAGCAAAGAAATAAGGACAGATTTACCAAGCGAATTTAACGAAAACGCTTATATGTTATGGAAATTAACTAATTTTGGAAATAAAAATTTTGACTAATAGGTCAAAATCTATTAAAACCCTTAAATGCTATAATAAATATGTGTGACGAAACTTTAGAAATCAATAATAATAAAATTAAATTTCTTGGTAGTTGTCCATTTATATTTTAATGAAATACACCAATTAGAAAGTTCTAATTCAGGATCCTTCGATTTCCAAACTTTATTTAAAAATCTTAATTCTGAAGAAGAAAGAGCCTTAAGTAAAGTATTAAAAAACCATAAAGAAATCTTCATTCAAGAAGGAGACAAATTAAGTAGCACAACCAAGGTTGAGCACCAAATAATCACTACAACAAGAACACCTATATTTTCTAAAATATATAGATATCCCCAAATTCATAAACGTGAAATAACAAGCCAAATCACGGACATGTTAAAACAGGGAATAATAAAAGAAAGTAACTCTCACTACAATAGCCCTCTGTGGATTGTTCCAAAGAAAATGGACAATTTAGGACAAGAAAAAGTGGAGATTTGTCATTGATTATCGTCGTTTAAACGATGTGACTATAGATGACAAATTTCCAATCCCTAATATTGACAATATATTGGACAAATTGGGTAGGGCACAATACTTCACAACCCTTGGCCTTGCAAAAGGTTTTCACCAAATATTGGTAAAAAATTAAGATCAAGAAAAAACCGCTTACTCGATACCTCTAGGGCATTATGAAGATGTTCGAATGCCGTTTGGACTTAAGAACGCCCCGGCAACCTTCCAACGGTTAATGAATACCATTCTTAAGGATTTTATAAATAAAATATGTGTTGTCTATTTAGACGACATCTTAATATTTAGCAGTTCTCTTGAAGAACATATAGAAAGTATAAAGAAAATATTTAATGTTCTGAGAGAAAATAATCTTAAAATTCAATTTGGTAAATGTAATTTCCTAGCAAAAGAACTGAGTACTTAGGACATGTTTTAACTCATGAAGGGGTAAAACCAAATCCTAATAAAGTGAAAAATATAACAGAATTACAGTTACCAAAGACTCAAAAGCAAATAAAATCTTTTTTGGGCATTACTGGCTACTACAGAAAATTTATTCGCGATTATTCCAAAGGTTGCCCAACCGATGACTAAATATTTGAAAAAAGATGTTAAAGTTAATTTTAACGATCCAAATTATATTAACGCTTTTAAGAAGTTAAAGAAAATTATTGCCGAAGCTCCAGTACTAAGATATCCTGATTTCAAGAAAAAATTTCAACTAGTAACTCATGCCAGCACTTATGCTATTGGTGCTGTCCAACAACAATATAATCACCCACTCTGTTTTGCTAGTAGGACATTAAATGAACATGAACGCAACTATTCGACAACGGAAAAAGAACTTTTAGCAATAGTATGGTCCACTAACTATTTTAGACCATACCTTTATGGTGTAAAATTCGACTTATTAACAGATCACCAACCTTTCAAATGGCTATCAACAAAAACGAAAGGGAAAGATGACCCTAGACTATATCGTTGGCTTTTGAAATTAGGAGAATATGATATTAATATAGATTATATTAAAGGTGAGGAAAATCGGGTGACTGATTTTCTTAGTAGAATTAATACGGATACTAATGAAATAAATATAGTAGAAACAATTGACTTGAAAAAAAATACAGAAATAGATACGAATTCAATATTAGATAATGTAAAGACAAATGTCTTAGCATAAATACTATCCATTCTCAAGAAGAAAATTTAAATAATCATATTCCTATATTAGATACGGTCGTAAATCGCTTCAAAATGCAAATTATACTTACAAAGAATAAAATTAAAGATTTTGAAATAAAAAATAAAAATAAAAAAATTTTTATTGATTCTAATGACTTAAGAAATAATGTAAAAGAATAATACTAAGGTATATTAAGCCTGGTAAAGTAGGTGTTTTCACAGAATTGGAAGATAGTGAATATAATATTTTTCAACAAACAGCAAGAGAACTTTTTGACAATATTTCCAGTATAAAGTTTGTTAGGTGTTCATATTACGCCAAAGAAATGAATAATGAAGAAGAAGTCTATCAAAATATAAAAAAATATCATAAATACGAAACAGGACATACAGGTATAAATGAGAACTAGAAGGTTTAAAAAGACGTATATACTTTCCAAATCTTAAAACTTTAATATATAAATTTATCAACAACTGTGACGTTTGTAATCGAGTAAAATATGATCGAAATCCTATAAGAAAAAAATTTAAAATGACAGAGACTCCCAAAGATACAAAGGAAATAATCCATATGGACATTTATACAAAATTCAAAAGCAAATTTCTTAACTTTTATTGATAGGTTTTCGAAGTTTGCAACTGCATATTACCTTACTGACAGAACAAACCAAACTATAATAGAAAAATTAAGAGAGTATAAATCACAGAACGGTGATTTTAACAAATTAATAACTGATAATGAGTTCAAAAGTATAAATATTAAAGAATATTTAAGAAATGAAAATATAGAACTTCATTTGGAAAAACCTAATAAACACTACATAGCTGTTGGCCCGTCACAGAATGACGGAATGTCAATTGAAAGAAAAACTTTTTCTAATAAGAATTATTTCTAATTTCATTATATACATGTACATATATTGTATACCAATATTATTTTCTTAAATAAAGTCGAAACTGTTACATTTTGTAATACGTAGATTATATTTCGATTCTAGTAATTGATACACAAAAAAAATGACTTATATAACTTCTTGTTGTTTCTTAAAAATTTGAAGATGAATAATAAGTTATGTAGTCTACCTTTTGTATGTTTTAAATTTGATAAAATTTCGGGGTCGTTAGTTCAAATCCCTTCTTGGTGAATTTTTTTTTTTAATTTCAATTAATTTTTTTTTTATTCAATTACGTACTTGTTTAAATTTTAAATTTTTAAATTTAAATTCGACAAAATTGTTTGTTAAAAGATTTGAAATTTTTTTATAGATTTATGTTGTTTTAATAATGATCTATTTCTCCATCTATTAACTTTATGTAGACATATTTTTAAAATGTTACTAAGCTCTGTGTATTGTTTCATAACCTTTGTTTAGATTCAAATCGAAATACTTGTATGTTGCCAACATTCTACAACGACCTATTCAACATGTTTAATTATGTACCTCTTTTTATGGACATAAAATTGAATTATGAATTGAGTTTTGCATTATCAAATGCAAATTAATTTTTTGATTTTTTTTTATTATACCTACCTAATTAAGTAAAAAAAATATATTTGCTTTGATTACTAAGGTGCAGTTCATTTGGCTTTATTTCAGGGATGAGATGAGGGAAGCTTTGAAATTGCTTTGAAACATTGCTTGCTTCATTTACTTTCCAAATCAAAAAGCAAGCAACGCAACAAAGCGTACATTTGGCTTTCGCCATTATTTCAGTTTTTAACTGAAACTATTGAAGACTCACTACAAATTCATGTGAAGCATAGTCTTAGTTTTTAATACTAAAATGATTTACTATTTATTTAAAATTCCCAGAAAATCTTCTGTGATTTTTAAAACTGAAATCAATTTTTTCATAAACTAAAAAAATTTTTTTTTTGTTTATTTTTTTTTATTAAAAATTAATAAAATATTTTTTGGCCTGCTTACGATAATTTATGATATTTTATTTTCCAAAATAAAACACATTCAACAAAACATTAATATTTTATTTTTTAATAATTGAACACATTCAACAAAACACATTTAATTGAATGCGTTTGTTACACCTCATTCTAGACAAATATATTAATAATAATAATTATACCGGAAACTCTGATGTTGAAAAAATTCGAACCTTGGGAATCGAAAATAGAGGGTTAAGTATAATAGAAACAAGTAAAGAAACAGTCAGTCGGTGCAACCGACTTAGAAATACCCTACACCTATTTGGTTCAAATTTAAGGACATATCCATAAGTCATTTTAACACCATAGAAGCTGTTATTAATTTGATCGTAAGACAAAGCTAACCAAATTAACTGTATAATACTAAAAACATTTTCTAATTACCCTATCTATTAAAAAATACTACAAATTCTTACTAATTTATCTATTTAAAAATATTAAAAAACAAACAAACTTGAAATAAATGAAAATATATTTATTCCAATTCAATTACAAAATGAAAAAATTCTAATTATTAAATTTTGTGATAAAAAGATAATCAAAGCATAATATATTTAATAATCCAAATTTTTAAAAATTGCAATTATTTTAAATGGTTAGTTTATATACCTAATAGAAAAACTTATAAACGCAAAATATGCAATAAATGTATTTCTAAAATACAATTAAAAATTTACACCTTTTCATATAATTCATTTAAATATAAAAATAAATTTTACATAAATGCAGCAAGTACCTTTGAACATAGCTGAACCACTACAATTAAGTCTAGATTTCGGAGACACATAGGACATAGGAAATATATTCTTTGGCTTCGAAATTAAACTCGACCACAACCAATTCCCATGGTACTTTCATTACTAGTAACCTACTGTTAAATTTCATCTAAATACCGGCATTATTTTTTGAGTTATGGTGTTTTTAAGATATATGTTTGTTAGTCCTTGAACTTTTCAAGGGTTCCAGGACCCGAAATTATGGTACGATTTCGTCCATATGCAGTCCCGTCATACTTTCAATACTAGTTAACCCTTGTACACAATTGGAACGCTCTATCTTAATTTTAAGTTACTAGTTTTATTAATTTCGATGATAAGCTTTTACACATTGGGGGGTCTAAGAGAGGTTCTGAACCACCACTCCAATTGATCCCAAATTAGGGGGGCACGCAAGAAATAGTAAAGAACACCCTTGTGGCAAATTGGAAGCTTCTACATTTGTTTCAAGTAACTATCTTTATTAATTTCGAAAATATGCTTTAAGGGCCTAAGAACTGAGTGGCTGGTCCCCGATCCACTACTCCAATGGGGCCCAAATTTCAAAGACACTTACGAAATAGGAAGGGACACCCTGATACCAAATTTGGAGGTTCTATCTTCATTGGTTTCGGAATTATGCTCGTTTGGCCTAAATTCGATCAAAAAGTTCTAAGTTCCGAACCCATTGTCCAATCCTCACCGTACGTAATCACCGCCGTAGTTTCGCTGCCAATATCCTACAGCACAAATTTCATGAAGATAGCCTCATTAGTTGTTGAGTTATCGTGATTTTTTATATATGTTCCTTAGCCCTGACATCGATTAAAAGGTCCGGAATCCGAACCGTTGGGCTGATTTCGCCCTTATATAGTCCGCGCTGTACTTATAGTACTAGTTAACCCTTGTACACAATTTGAACGGTCTATCCTAATTTTAAGTAACTATTTTTAGTAATTTCGATTATAAGCCTTTAAAACTTGGGAGGTCTGAGAGGGGTACAGAACCACCACTCCAATTGATCCCAAATTAGGGGAACACGCAAGAGATAGTAAAGAACACCCTTGTGGCAAATTGGAAGCTTCTACATTTTTTCAAGTTGTTATCTTTATTAATTTTAAAGATATGCTTTAAGGTCTTCGGAAATGTGTGGCTGGTCCCCGACCCACTACTCCAATGGGACCCAAATTCACAAGACACTTAGGAAATAGGAAGGGACACCCTGATACTAAATTTGGAGGTTCTATCTTCATTGGTTTCGGAATTATGCTCGTTTGGCCTAAATTCGATCAAAAAGTTCTTGGTTCCGAACCCATGGTCCAATCCCGACCTTACGCAATTCCCGAAGTATTTTCACTACTAGTAACCTACAGCACAAATTTGATGAAGATAGCGTCCTTAGTTGTTGAGTTATCGTGATTTTTTATATTTGTTCGTTAGCCCTGAAACCGATTAAAAGGTCCAGAATCCGAACCCATGGGCCGATTTCGCCCATATACAATCCCCGCCGTACTTTCAGTCCTAGTAACCTACAGTTAAAATTTCATCAAGATAGCTCCATTATTTTTTGAGTTATTGTGCCTACGGACGGACGGACGGACATGGCTATATCGACTAAGGCGGTCACGCTGATCACAAATATATATACTTTTCCATATCTAGCTCGCTTTCTTTAGGTGGTTACAAACACCATACCAAAGTTAATATACCCCTTTACCTATTCTATAGGTGTAGGGTATAAAATGCATAAAGCTATAGAATGGTATAACAATAGTTACCATTCCACTACCAAAGAAAAACCAGTAAATATACAACAGGGTAAATGTGACAAAGCAAAAATCTATGAAAACTTGAAAAATCGAAAAGAACAATATATCACCAAAATAAATACAAAAAGAGAATCCTTCTCAGACATTAGAATAGAAGGCTTAAAAAAAACTGCAAAAGTGTTAGGCACAAAGAACAATCTAAATATATAAAAAACAAATTAGAAAATATCCATTCTAGTAACATTAAACGAAAAAACAAATTTTCAGGTCAACTGGATACTACAAATATTCCTGATAATATCAATAATGACAACAACCCAATCCCATCTAGTAGTAGAGAAAATTGAATCCAATTTTGGCTATTCACATATTAAATTAAATAACGTTGATATAATAGAAAAAAATGACACTATGCTACACATTATTGACCCTAAAGAAATTCTATTAGGACAAAATATAAAACATTCGGGTTTACAAAATGAAATTTCAACTTTAAAACATCAAGTAGAAACTATTAGAAATAAAGTAAAAACATTAATACCACATAGAAAAAACGAGGTCTATTTAATTTTATAGGTACATTGTACAAATGGCTTTACGGAACAATGGACGACACAGAAAGAGTAGAAATAGAGCACCACATTAGGATTTTAGACTCAAACAATCATGATAATACAGTAACTCTAAATTCACAAATAAAAATAAATCAGCACTTTAATGATACTTTTGTAAAACTTTAAACTATAATGGAAAACGAGGAAGAGTGTAGTAGAGTAGACTGTGTCAACTCTGGGATACCCGTATGACCGTTATATAAACATTATATCATTATTATTATAAACATTAATTACTTTTGGCAAAATTTCAAACATATCAGATTTATTAGGTGTAGTGTAATGCTCTTATAAAAGAAGGAGTTGTATGGCAGCTACTCGAACTCTTGGCAGTAGAGCAACCAAATTTTGCAGTAACTTTGGCCATTACACTAAACTATTTTTGGCAAAATTTCAGACACCCAACTTCAATAGGTATAGAGTAATGCTCATATAAAATAAGAAGTTGTATGGCAGCTACTCGAACCCTTTGCAGTAGACCAACCAAATTTTGCAGAAACTTTGGCCATAAAACTAAACTACTTTTGCCAAAATTTCAGACACGTAGCTGTAATAGGTACAGAGAAATACTCATATAAAAAAGGAAGTTGTATGGCAGCTACCCGAACCCATGGACCAAAATGGCTGGATTTAAATAGCGATGACGGCTATAGCAAAAAAATGAATTTGTGAAAATTTCATAATCCTAGCTCCTTTAGTTTTTGAGTTATCGTGCGGACGGACAGACGGACAGACGGACGGACATACATAGCTAAATCGATTTGTTTTTCGATTCTGATCCGATCCATACACTTGAGTCTATATCTACCCCCCCTCCTTCTCTGCGTCACAAACGTAATGGCAAATTTATTATACCCTTTGACTATATAGTCATACGGGTATAAAGACAGAACCATCATTAACGAGAAATTAAATGATATCAGTAGAGACAACAAAATACTTTTTAGACAAACAATGTACACAGACTTTTTACTAAAGCTCATAATTTTGCAAGACAACGTGGAACATATACAAGATAACATTTCCTCTCCGGTCAGGTATAATTCATAGTAATATATACTAACTAATCACGAAATAACCGAATATAATATTGACTTATATAAATTGCAAAATATTAAACTTGGAACTGTCATTGATAATTTCGAAAAGATAATTTTTGTAATTAAAGTACCTAACAAAATAATATCTGAACAAAAATATTTGCTCATTCCAATGACAAATAATAACAATAAAGAATTAATGTTTGATCAAAAATTTATAATAAATTATGAAAATAAAACTTTTAATTATATCGAAAACTTAGATTTAAGAAATTTAAAATTATTAAATAATTGTGTTTCAAAATCCAATTGTAATAAAATATATAATAATGTATCAGAAATTATTGAAATCCAAGAAGGGATAATATTATGTAAAAACCAAAAACATGTAAATTTTATTAGTAATTGTGACGAAAGAAAATTTATTTTAAATGAAAATTGGTCAATAAACTTTAACAATTGTTCTATTAAAATTAATAACGATACGATAACAAATAATCAAAAAGAATTTAAACAAAGTTTTGTAATCCAAAAATCAATTGAAAATAAAATTCAAAATGTAAGTAATGAACTAGTATTTACGAAATAGTATTAAAACATATTGAAAATATAAATGAAATTGTGGAACTCAAATACCAACCAAAAGCTAAATATTATATTATAGAAACAATCATTGTAATTATAATAATTTTTTGTATAGTACTTTCTGCAATAATCTTTTGTAAGCTTAGACTGAAAAATTTAATGAAAGTTATTAAACAGAGTCAGGAACAAAACTCAACAAAAGAGCAGACTCAACAAAAGTTGCCCAACTAATTCAAGTTCATCAACTTTATTTCATCTTTCAACATAACAGAATATTTTCCCGTATAATAACATAACATAACTTAACGTTATTTTAAATGAAATTTGACACTCCATTTTTACTTTTGCTTTCAATTAAAATTCTAACTTTAATAAATTATATATTATAACTTTTGCAATATCTATACAAGTAATTATTGATGACCTAATTCTCATAATCAATCAGTGAACTTAAATGAACCTAGATTGTAATAATAAATTAAAGGAATGTATTCTTAAAATAATATTTGCATTTTCATAGTTTTATGTTTAAGCTAAAACTTATAAATATTGTAAATTGTAAATTTAAGTTTAGTTTTTAGTAAGATCGCAATCTGGTATTGTTTCAATAAATATTTCTATCTAAAGATAAAATTGTTATTTTTAATGCCAGAATATGTAAAACTCGTAAGTCGCGCGAAAAATATTTCTTTCTTTATAATAAAGGAAAAAAAACTAATGTTGATGTGATAACTACTTTGGAACATTATTAATTAATTGATTATTTGATTTACAGAGTTTATATATTTTTTAAAAGGTGCAATATCAGCATTTACATTTTAATTTAATTTATTAATTCTTAAGAAAAATATATTGACACATGTTAATTTAAGTTAATTACCTTTAAAAAATGCTGACATTATGTCTACGTTAATTTATGCTTTTTAAGTTTACAAAATATTTATAAAGGTAAATATACTTATATTAGGTTAGTATGTACTGTTAGTGTACGTAACTCCTCCCTCCTTAAGACTTGGCAATGACCAAATGAAACGTGGTTGCTCGGTGTTGATATTTGGAATATCTTGATTTGGAATATAAACTGTTGTGTTGCGTTTCTTGTAGATTATAAGATGAAATGAAATTGTAATTAATGTAATTAGAATAATGAAAGCTGTTAACGTAATTATTATTATTATGTTTGTAGGCGTTGTTTGTTGTAACTGATGTAAAAGTTGAATTGGGTTTCTTTTAGTGAATTGATAATTTTCAAGTTTGTTGAGTAAGCTATTATTGTTTAAAACTGTGATATTTATATTTTTGAAATTAGTGGGATAAATATCGATTTCGTCCCATTGTATAATATGTGACATCGTTAATTTTTATCTCACAATTTTCGAAGTGAATCAGTTTGGTTCCTTCGATTTGTTGTTGTTTTGAACCGCAAGTAGTGAACATGGTTGTTTTTGGTAAGTTAAATATGATGATATAATTTGGTTCTGGTTGAAAAATTTCTATTTCGGATTCTTTGTAGTATAATTCGCATTCAACTTCTTTATGCCTTAAAAGATTGCCAATAAATCTTGATTCGGATATTGTTTCTTGATGTGCTTTGTTTTTACAGTAATAAATACCCTCGATTTTTGAACATTTATGGTCAAAATATTGAATACTACTATTGCTCATGATTATAAATGGTGTAGTATAAAAAGTTTTAGTTTGGTTAATAGGTAGTGGGATTAAGTGGAATAAGGAGTATGTTGTGTTTGAAACAATGGGTATTTGGATATTAAAGATTATGTTTGAATCATTATAATAAGCTTGTAGATTTAGTAATTCATAAATATGTTCGCATGATTTAGTTAAAATGTTTTGGTTTTCAAAAATATTTTGTATTTTAAGTATTTCGTTTGGACTTAAAATTTGTTTCGAAATAATATTAAGTTTAGCGAGAATAATAGCTTCACTAATATCAGTTAAATGGTTGTTTAATATATCTATATTATAATTTATTTGATTTAGATATTGAATATAAGTAAATTTTAAATCTTCTTTCCTAATTCTGTTAGCAAGCCTATCTTGAAAATCTTTTATATAATTAGAATTAGAAATTTATTGGGTATTTATAAAGTTAGTTATATTGTCAAATCGTTCTATCATTTTATTGTTAATTTGAATATTATTATTGATTTAATTTTTTATTAAGTTTTCATTAGTTAGTATAGTTTCAATTTGAGAATTTTTCTGTAATACGTCATTTGCGTCCATGTTCCCTGTTATCGTTTTTATACCCTACACCTATAGAATAGGTAAAAGGGTATATTAACTTTGGTATGGTGTTTGTAACCACCTAAAGGAAGCGAGCTAGATATGGAAAAGTATATATATTTGTGATCAGCGTATGTCCGTCCGTCCGTAGGCACGATAGCTCAAAAAATAATGGAGCTATCTTGATGAAATTTTGACTGTAGGTTACTAGAACTGAAAGTACGGCGGGGATTGCATATGGCAAAATCGGCCCATGGGTTCGGATTCTGGACCTTTTAATCGATAGAAGGGCTAACGAACATATATAAAAAATCACGATAACTCAACAACTAATGACGCTATCTTCATCAAATTTGTGCTGTAGGTTACTAGTAATGAAACTTCTTTGGGTATTGCGTCAGTTCGGGATTGGACCGTGGGTTCGGAACCTAGAACTTTTTGATCGAATTTAGGCCAAACGAGCATAATTCCGAAACCAATCAAGATAGAACCTCCAAATTTGGTATCAGGGTGTCCCTTCCTATTTCCTAAGTGTCCTCGAAATTTGGGCCCCATTTCCGAAAACCTTAAAGCATATCTTTAAAATTAATAAAGATAGCAACTTGAAAAAAGGTAGAAATTTCAAATTTGGCACAAGGGTGCTCTTTACTATCTCTTGCGTGTCCCCCTAATTTGGGATCAATTGGAGTGGTGGTTCAGTACCCCTCTTAGACCTCCCAAGTTTTAAAAGCTTATACTCGAAATTACTAAAAATACTAACTTAAAATTAAGATAGAACGTTCAAATTTTGTACAAGGGTTAACTAGTACTTAAAGTACAGCGCAGACTGAATAAAGGTGAAATCAGCCCAAGAGTTCGAATTCTGGACCTTTTAATCGGTTTCAGGGCTAACGAACATATATAAAAAATCACGATGACTCAACAACTAATGACGCTATCTTCATGAAATTTGTGCTGTAGGTTATTGGTAATGAAACTACGGCGGCAATTGCGCACGGTGAGGATTGGCTATGGGTTCGGAACTTAGAACTTTTTGATCGAATTTAGGCCAAACTAGCATAATTCCGTAACCAATGAAGATAGAACCTCCAAATTTGGTATCAGAGTGTCGCTTTCGATCTCCTTAGTCTCCTTGAAATTTGAGCCCAATTGGAGTAGGGGGTGGGGACCAGCCACTCAGTTCCAAAGACCTTAAAGCATATTTTCGAAAATAATAAAGATAGTAACTTGAAACAAAAGTAGAAGCTTCAAATTTGGCACATGGGTGTTCATTACTATTTCCTGCGTGTCCCTCTAATTTTGGATCAATTGGAGTGGTGGTTCAGTACCTCTCTTAGACCCCTCAATATGTAAAAGCTTATCATCGAAATTAATAAAACTAGTATCTTAAAATTAAGATAACACGTTCCAATTGTGTACAAGAGTTAACTAGTATTGAAAGTATGACGGGAACTGCATATGGGCGAAATCATACCATGGTTTCGGGTTCTGAAACCTTTGAAAAGCTCAAGGGCTAACAAACATATATCTTAAAACACCATAACTCAAAAAATAATGCCGCTATTTTGATGAAATTTAAATTCTAGGTTACTAGTAATGAAAGTACCATGGGAATTGGTTCTGGTCGAGCTTAATTTCGAAGCCAAAGAATATATTTCCTGCGTATCCCCGAAATTTTGACTTAATTGTAGTGGTTCAGCTATGTTCAAAGGTACTTGCTGCATTTATTAAAAATTTATTTTTTTATTTAAATGAATTATATGAAAAGATTTAAATTTTTAATTGTATTTTAGAAATACATTTATTGCATATTTTGAGTTTATAAGGTTTTCTAATAGGTACATATACTAGACATTTAAAATAATTGCAATTCTGAAAAATTTTAATTATTAAATATATTAGCTTTTTATCACAAAATTTAATAATTCAAATTTTTTCATTTTGTAATTGAATTGGAATAAATATATTTTCATTTATTTCAAGTTTTTTTGTTTTTTAATATTTTTAAATAGATAAATTAGTAAGAATTTGTAATATTTTTTAATAGATAGTGTAATTAGAAAATGTTTTTAGTATTATAAAGTTAATTTGGTTAGCTATGTCTTACGATCAAATTAATAACAGCTTTTATTGTGTTACGGTTGCACCGACTGACTATTTCTTTACTTGTTATTATTGTTCCTAGTCCTTTTATAATTCCTCGTTTCTTTCTAAAGCTTGGTCTTAATATCTGTAGTTTATGTCTTACATCATTTAATTTTAGTTTTGTAGTGTATAAGAGTTGGCATACTGTTGGAGTTTGATAATATGTAAAAAGTTGATATAAGTTTGAATTAATTTTGATTGTCCAAGTTTCATAGGAAGTATTCCGTTGTGGTTCGTCAAGTCGTAAACTTCCAATTTTACGCCAACGGCTAATTGGATATACCTAAAAAAAATTTTTTTTGTTTCTTTTTAATTTTGGATTTATGAAATTTTTGATTTTTATTTGTAATTATGTTAATATTCTTATTTTCCTTAACTTTACTTTTTCTAAAACTAGGAGTTAATTTGTTTCTTTTACATTCTTTTCTAAATATAATTGTACCTTCTTCAAGTTGTTCGGGTTCTTTTCTATTTTGATTAAGTTTTTCGATATTTTTCGAAGCTATATTTTCTAACTGATTTTTAATTTTTGGATAAGTTTGTGTTTTAAATTCATTTAATTTTTCTAGATATTCATGTGCACTTTTGTGTTGAATTTCACTGAGTTTATATGAACGACCGTAAAAAATTTCGTATGGAGTAAGTGGATGAATGGATTGCGTTATTGTATGTAATTATAGTCTCGTTTAAAATTACTTCATGATCTTTGTTTTTGTTTGTATTATATATTATTCTATAGATTTCCGTTAAGGTACAATGAATTCTTTCGACTGGAGAAATGAGGTTGAAATGAGGTAATATGAAGTTCTATTTCATATTGATTACAAAAATCTTTAAATAATGAGGAAGTAAATTCGGTACCTTGATCTGCAACTAATTTCTTTGGTATGCCGTGAAGTTTAACGGTTAATTTATGCTTTTTAAGTTTACAAAATATTTATAAAGGTAAATATACTTATATTAGGTTAGTATGCATTAACTTATATTAGGTTAGTATGTACTGTTAGTGTACGTAACTCGCGTATCGATTTACGGATAGTAGATAGACATATTGACGTACTGCCGTATAAAAATTGTACGTCGTATTTTTTAATTTAGGCCCTATTAAATGAAAAATTTATTCTACATTTTAAACATATGTTATGTTATAATAAAAAACTCTTTTTAGTTTTACTTCGACATATCGCACGAATTTTATATAATGCATGCGTTACTTTTTCCAAAAATTGTAGATGAACACTTGGTAGAATTTGTTTGTAAATTTGTTTTTAATTTTGGATTTATGAAATTTTTGATTTTTATTTGTAATTATGTTAATATTCTTATTTTCCTTAACTTTACTTTTTCTAAAACTAGGAGTTAATTTGTTTCTTTTACATTCTTTTCTAAATATAATTGTACCTTCTTCAAGTTGTTCGGGTTCTTTTCTATTTTGATTAAGTTTTTCGATATTTTTCGAAGCTATATTTTCTAACTGATTTTTAATTTTTGGATAAGTTTGTGTTTTAAATTCATTTAATTTTTCTAGATATTCATGTGCACTTTTGTGTTGAAGTTCACTGAGTTTATATGAACGACCGTAAAAAATTTCGTATGGAGTAAGTGGATGAATGGATTGCGTTATTGTATGTAATTATAGTCTCGTTTAAAATTACTTCATGATCTTTGTTTTTGTTTGTATTATATATTATTCTATAGATTTCCGTTAAGGTACAATGAATTCTTTCGACTGGAGAAATGAGGTTGAAATGAGGTAATATGAAGTTCTATTTCATATTGATTACAAAAATCTTTAAATAATGAGGAAGTAAATTCGGTACCTTGATCTGCAACTAATTTCTTTGGTATGCCGTGAAGTTTAACGGTTAATTTATGCTTTTTAAGTTTACAAAATATTTATAAAGGTAAATATACTTATATTAGGTTAGTATGCATTAACTTATATTAGGTTAGTATGTACTGTTAGTGTACGTAACTCGCGTATCGATTTACGGATAGTAGATAGACATATTGACGTACTGCCGTATAAAAATTGTACGTCGTATTTTTTAATTTAGGCCCTATTAAATGAAAAATTTATTCTACATTTTAAACATATGTTATGTTATAATAAAAAACTCTTTTTAGTTTTACTTCGACATATCGCACGAATTTTATATAATGCATGCGTTACTTTTTCCAAAAATTGTAGATGAACACTTGGTAGAATTTGTTTGTAAATGGAAAGCTAATTTTTGTTTCAGGAGTATGTAGTTGTCGGATTAATTGTCCTACATAATATTTGAAATTTATTAAAACTATCTGTCATTTGTGAAGTTAATAAAAATATATTTAGATAATGAAAAAAAAGTGAAAAAATTAAGGTTTATTGCTGAAATATATAAAGACTATTTTTTAAAATGGAAGAGTTAAGTGCTTATAGGTAATCAGATAAAAAATATGATTTAACATAACCTATTCAAAAGAAAATTCATTTATTATGAAAAAGTTATTTAAAGCTATCTGCCGAAAATTATTTAATTATCTACTCCTCAGTAGGTGCGATTAAAAAAGAGTAGTTTATTCCTCATATAAACGCTAGTAATGACATTTGTTTGTAGGCCTACTTGCCTATGTAGTTACTAAATTTAAAAATGGAATAAGGGGAGGAAAAATTTATCAATTTTTTAATTGATAAGTAATTTTTTTTAATATCTTGGTAGATATGTTATAAATCTTAAAATTGTGATTTTATAAAAAAATCTCGACTTCTGTCGACTTAACTATTATTTTGTACCTCTGGCAGCTTCAATATAATATAATACTAAGTACTAAACTTATGAATAATGATAGGTTCTTTAAATTTTATTGTACATATTATGCTCTATGAATAAGCTTTTTATTTAGGATACAGAATACATATAACATAGTTCAAATCGTACTAAAATGTTTAGAAAGAAGTACAGTTTTCTATATCTAGGACAGCATTAACTCGAATTTTGGCTACTTGACTTCATTAAATATGTACATATATGTATTTGTTTAGAAAAATCATCAAATTTTCATAACATTATATATTAGAACACTATATTTTTGTTTTTTTTTTTTTAAGCGCTAACTGTTCAACTGTTAGGCTAATAAGCCTGTCTATACCATAGGTACATGTTGGAACAGGGTGTCATATTATATTCGTATTATTAGAATTGGTCTTATTGAATTCCACATACAATTTAAACATGAGATAGTACTAGGCCTTATAACATGTAGAAACGTCTTAGATTTTCAATATTTACAATTCTATTTTTTGTTTATATTGTAATATTTTATATTTTACTTATATGGTATTCTATATCTACGAGTTATATTATTTAATTAAATTGTTTGTTTATATTTTGCATTTGTTTATATTTTTATATTAAAATATTTTTTATTAAAGATTTATAATTTTTAATTATTGATTATGCCATTAATTTGAACCCAATGGCGAATGGTAGCTGAGTCGAGTCGAAAACCAGAAAAGTTTTTTCACTTTCACTAGAATTCGAACCCGGGCTCTTCCGCATGAAAGGTCGGCACTCAACCACTGTGCCACCCAGCTGTTTTAAATTTAGAATGTAAATCGCTTTTTTTGCGTAATAACTGTACAAAATTATACTCTCCTTATAGCGCGTTAAGCTACAGGAATAAAATTCAAAAATACTTAAAAACGTTTTTATAATTGAAAAAATTAAAAATTTTTTTTATTAGCAAATTTCAAACGCAAGAATTGTTAATAACATTGTTGCCATAAATTTTATTATGTATAGGAAAAAAAATTTTCGTGTAATATTTGTCTAATATAAATTACACAAAACGGATTTTTTATGTAAATTTAAAAGCATAAGAAGCTCGAATTTCGAGCACAGGGCGATACTAGTAATTATTTAAATACTTTGATTGATTACTATACTAGTTTGAAGCTTAAAATAAATGTAAGCAAAACTGAGCTTAATGATATTAATAATAGGTGTCAAAGCTGTTTCCTCATCTTTGGTAAAGCGGTTAAAATTAAAACAAAAAATCGTTTTAAATAATATTTTGATCTTACCCAGTAAGCAATTTAAGTATTTAGGTGTTATTTTTTCCTCAAATTTCAAATTTATGTCCCATATTAATAAAGTTATAAATAAGGTTAACTCCGCTTCTTTTCAAATCTCTAAAGTAATGTTTAGTCAGTTTTTGGAACCTAAATTTCGTTTGTTTATTTATAAAGTCTATATTCGGTCTATTATTCAACACGCTTTTATGATGTGGCTTAATCCTACTTTAGTTTCAGCTCATTAAGTTGAGAGATTACGCTTACTTGAAAGAAAGATAATTCGTCGTGCTGGAGGCTTTCATAGACAGCTTGGCTCTTACTTATATATTAATAATAGTCTACTATATGAACAATCTGGAATCAATAGAATCGATAGATTCTTAACTAAAATTAATTTTAAATTTTTCGCTAATTGTTTTAATCATAAAAATCGTTTTATTCGTAACCTGATCGAACCTTTTTCTGAAAACGTTAAATATTTTTCGTCATCATTTATTTTTCACTTGTCTAATAATAATTCACTGTTTTCTGATGGTAAACTTTTGTTATACCACCATGGTAGTCACAATCCTGAGTTGCTGGTTTACAACACTAACCAGTGATCATTTGTATGTAAGTTAATTTTAGTTTTGTTGTTTTTTTTCTATTTCTTTACATGTTTTTTTATTATTTTTTTCATTAATTTCATTACTAATATTGTTGATAATTGTTTGTAATTTACCTTTTTTTAATTCTGATTTGTTGTAAGCTCGCTTTAGAGTACAACATGATTTTTGATTTAGTGTTAAGTTTTTGTTCTGCTTATTTGTTAAATTAAAAAAGAACTATAAATTAAAAAAAAAAAAAACATAAAAAATAACAAAAAAAGCAAACACAAAAATTAATTAAATAATTAATTATTCTTTTCAAAAAAATTTAAAGAAACAAACCCATATTAATGTGTTCTTTGGCATTGGTTTGATTTAGCAATGTATTCAAAATCGGGATTATATGACGACAAAGATAATCTTAAACATTGATCAAGATGAATATCAGTTAAGGAAATTCTGATTTCCGATTTAATAAGATTCATGTCTGAAAAAGCGGATTGTGCCAAATATGTTGAACCGAAGCAAGACATCATTTTAAGGGCTGCCTCTGTCAACATCGGGTATTTCTCTTTTGTATACTTCCAAATATTTGTTTTTGATTATAAATATAAATCATGTTGGATTTTAATTATTTTCTCAATGTCCGCCTGATTGGGAATCAAAAATGAGAGCGATTTGATTCGAGACATCTTGAAAAGATTAAGGAAAAAGCAAACCATGGTTTCAATATTTTTAAAATCTTCAAATTTTGTTTCAATTTCGTGTTCCACACTTTCAATTTCATTAATAAAAATTTTTGGGTCGTAAGTACTCATATCTTTGGTAACTTCTTAAAATTTTTTTTAGGTTGGAAAATGTCGATATTGACGATCTTTTAAATGTGATTTTAATATAACTCTTATTGAACTTATCATATATGCTAAATTTCTATTTTTACTTTGTAGTTCAAGATTTAAGTCACTAAGTTTTGCAGAAAAATCTGCCAAAAAACATAAATTAATCAACTACACTTTGTTTATTAATTTTGGGCAGGGTTCTTATTTTTCAGCTAGAAAGTGTCTAATTTCATCGAATAAATTTACAAATCTCATTAAACATTTACTTCTACTAAGCCACCGAACATTTGTATGTAAAAGAAATTCCTTCTTTGGGTCTTTACTTTGTAACCTAAACAAACGCCTCTGGAGAGCACTGCCACGGATAGAGTTTACTATTTTAAAAGCAATTTCCATAACATCGTGGGAAATCCACAGTCTCTTGGAACATAGAACCTGCTGTGAAAAATGCAGTGATATGCCATAATATTTGGATATTTATCAATATTTTGACACAATGCAACAAAACCATAATTTCCACCGGCCATTGAGGGAGCACCATCAGTCGTAATGGAAACTAATTTTGAAACAGGAAAAGCAGTTTCTTTAACAAACTTGTCAAAAGCATTAAACATATCTTGCCCTCTTGTCATTCCATGCAGTGGTATTATTCTAAGGAGTTATTCTTTAGTTGTGCAATCTTCAAATATCAATCGTATAAATATTATTAATTGTGCAGTGTCAATCACATCAGTTGACTCATCAATTATAATGAAAATGCGACACATTTAAATATGTCTTGTTGAAGCTGATCAGTAACATCTGCACTTAAATCTTCTATTCTTCTTGTTACAGTCATTCTCGAAAGCTGTAAATCCTTAATTCAATCAAAAATCTCTGTTTTATTTTTGAAATTAGAGAACAGAGCTTCTGCAACTGTCAAAAACGATTCCTTAATCATGGCGGTTTGAATGTCTTTTTCTTTTTTGCTAATAAATGACACACTCTCAAAGATGCTATTGTTACTATAACTGGTTGCTTCATAACTTTCACAAACATATTCTGCTGCACAGAAGTTTGCTTTTTCAAGCTTGGATTTTTGCCTTGCGTATTTCAGTATTTTTTGGATATTCTGTATCATATTTTGCATGTATTGTTTGAAAATGTCTCTCAACATTGCCCTTTTTGGGAATTGCGACAAATGAGGAACATATTGAACAGCAGCATTTACTAATAGCCATAACGAAAAAATAATCATGTTCCCATTCATCGTAATAATGGTAGATTTTAGTTTTATTTTCAACGCTCATGATTAGGGCTGGGGAAAGTTAAATAAATATATGTACAACAGAAACAATAAAATAAGTGTTTCAAATTTGAATTACCAAAATAATAACAGTTACTCCCGTGAATTCTAAATCGAAGCTAAAATATTCAAACGAAACGAATTTTAAACATACCAAAATAATAACAGTTCGTCACGTTAATTCTAAATCGAACTAAACTATTGAAACAAAGTTTAAAAATGAGTCAAATTCAAATAAACAGCTAGAATCAAGTAATTTTCAAGGCCTACTTAAAATAGACAAGTAAAATTGAATTTAAAATAAGGTAAAGTAGACCACTTGCTTTGTCAGCGAAAAAACAAAAAAAAAAACGGAGAAATAAATAATGATTGCTTAATTTTTTTCAATATTTGCGTTTACAAAAAACAATTTCTTTAATACAAAATTAGATATAGACTCAAGTGTATGGATCGGATCAGAATCGAAAAATAAATCGATTTAGCTATGAATGCTCGTTTTTATGCAATAGCCGTCATCGCTATTTCAATCCAGCCATTTTGGTCCATGGGTTCGAGTACTCGCCATACAACTTCTTTTTTTATATTAGAAATAATCTGTACTTATTAAAGCTGGGTGTCTAAAATTTTTCTAAAAATAGTTTAGTGTAATGGCCAAAGTAACTTTGGCAAAATTTGGTTGGTCTACTGCAGAGAGTTCAAGTAGCTACCATACAACTCCTTCTTTTATATGAGCATTACACTACACCTAATAAAACTGTATGTTTGAAATTTTGCCAAAAGTAATGATATAATGTGATATAATGTTTATTTCACGGTCATACGGGTACCCCAGAGTTAACACAGTCTATTCTACTACACCCTTCCTCGTTTTTCACTTAATAACCACTTTTTTTTAATTTTTTAAAGACTATGACATTTCTAAATAAAAACGAGGAAGATTATAGTTGCCCTTGTCAACTTTTAGATACCTGTGCATATTCACTATGATGTTAAAATAAAATAAACCGTTATTTAACTAATATAGTTAGTTATATAATACCTTATGGTATTATATTAAAACCAAATTAAAAAAAAAAACAAAAAAAATTTAATTTACCCTGTCCCATAATTTTTGATTAAAAAAAAAGCATAAAAACAAAATTTAATTAAAAAAACAAAAAAAAAAATGTGACCCACTCTAAAAGTTGGTCCGAGTAACACAAGTTTTGCAATATGGTCCATACAAGGATTATCATCATATACCATGACACCCTTTGTAAAGATGCAAATGGTAAACTGTTATATGTGGTTCCAGATAGGATGAAGAACTCGTTAATCCAACCAGTACATGAATGAAATCGTCATTTTAACCACACGAAAATTATGAAAAAATTTAGGAAGGACAGCTGAAATCTTTTCACTTAGATCATGAAGGGCCGATTGGGAAAACCAAAAAGGGTTGCCAATATGTGTTGACAGTAGTTGACAGATTTTCAAGTTTTGTTCGTTGTTCGTTACAAAGAAATTTGAAATAGTTGCTGATAGAGAAAGTGCGTTCATAACAAATCAATTCCGTGGGTATTGTAAATAACATAATACTAAACTTAGCTCCCCAAAAATTAAACTTCAAATAGATGCTTGTTCTATTAAAAACTAACGATGTGTAATTTTCATCCTCCTTAGTTTTGAAGAAATTAACTATTATTATTATTATTTTTTTGTTATACATCATATTAATGGGTAATCAGTAGTTTAATGTTAGTAGTATAGATATTGCGTTTCTGGAAAAAAAGCTCTAAAGCTCTAAATTCAAAGCTAATAAAGCTCGGCCGTTACGTTTGGAAATTAAGCTGAAACGCTTAAACTAAATTTAATATTTATATGAAAAATTTAAAGTTTGGGTTTGAATTCAAAGCTAATAAGGCTCGTCCGGTACGTTTGAAAATTAAGCTGTCAACTGAAATTTTAAAGTTGAAAAGTTTAAAAAACGATGAAATTTTTTTGTTTGAGCATTAACTTTACTAAAAAACTTTTGAAAAAATAAAACAAATAAACGTTTGAAATTTAATTAATTAAAAAAACCTGTGATCATAAAATACAAATTTACAACGTGATCAAGTTCAAGTTAAAAGTAAACAAAAATAAAAAACTTGGGTTTAAAAAGTTGCTTTTAATATTAAATAATAGCATTGCATTTTTTAATAAAAATTTATAAATTATTATTCATTACATAATATCTTTTTTATATATCCATGAATCATGACTTTTATATAAGCCAAACCACCTAACCAAAACTTGATTTCTTTTTTTAACACATTTTCAAAAAAATTTTGTAAAAATGTGCCTATATAGCTTCACTCTGTCCGTCCGTCCGTCCATCCGTATGTTTACAAAAACTTTTACACCGTTTGAAATAGAGCAAAGAAATTTTAAGCATGAGTAGGTATTACAAAAAAAATAATTTCGTAGAAGAATTTTTGTCTGTAGCCCCACTTGTTAAGGGGCTACAGCCCCCAAAGTTGCAAAAAGCTCTATATTTAAATTGTTATAACAAGAGTTCTGCTGAATGTATTTTCAATCTGAAAACGGCAAACGATATAACGGCTGGTTATAAGCTTTGTAAATTTTTAACAAGTAAAGAAACAGTCAGTCGGTGCAACTGACTTAGAAATACCCTACACCTGTTTGGTTTAAATTCAAGGACATATCCATAAGTCGGTTTTAACACCATAAAAGCTGTTGATCGTAAGACATAGCAGCCAAATTAACTTTATAATACTAAAAACATTTTCTAATTACACTATCTATTAAAAAATATTACAAATTCTTACAAATTTATCTATTTAAAAATATTAAAAAACAAAAAAACTTGAAATAAATGAAAATATATTTATTCCAATTCAATTACAAAATGAAATAATTCTAATTATTAAATTTTGTGATAAAAAGTTAATCAAAGCATAATATATTTAATAATCCAAATTTTTCAAAATTGCAATTATTTTAAATCGTTAGTTTAACGCAAAATATGCAATAAATATATTTCTAAAATACAATTACAAATTTAGACCTTTTCATATAATTCATTTAAATATAAAAATAAATTTTACATAAATGCAGCAAGTACCTTTGAACATAGCTGTACCACTACAATTAAGTCAAAATTTCGGGGATACATAGGAAATAGGAAATATATTCTTTGGCTTCGAAATTAAACTCGAACAGAACCAATTCCCATGGTACTTTCATTACTAGTAACCTAGAGTTTAAATTTCATCAAAATAGCGGCATTATTTTTTGAGTTATGGTGTTTTAAGACATATGTTTGTTAGCCCTTGAGCTTTTCAAGGGTTTCAGAACCCGAAACCATGGTACGATTTCGCCCATATGCAGTCCTCGTCATACTTTCAATACTAGTTAACTCTTGTACACAATTGGAACGTGTTATCTTAATTTTAAGTTACTAGTTTTATTAATTTCGATGATAAGCTTTTACACATTGAGGGGTCTAAGAGAGGTACTGAACCACCACTCCAATAGATCAAAAATTAGAGGGACAGGCAGGTAATAGTAAAGAACACCCATGTGCCAAATTATAAGCTTCTACATTTGTTTCAAATTACTATCTTTATTAATTTCGAAAATATGCTTTAAGGACCTCGGAACTGAGTGGCTGGTCCTCACCCACTACTCCAATTGGGCCCAAATTTCAAGGAGACTAAGGAGATCGAAAGCGACACTCTGATACCAAATTTGGATGTTCTATCTTCATTGGTTACGGAATTATGCTAGTTTGGCCTAAATTCGATCAAAAAGTTCTAAGTTCCGAACCCATTGTCGAATCCTCACCGTGCGCAATTGCCGCCGTAGTTTCATTACCAAAAACCTATAGTACGTTGAGTTATCGTGATTTCTTATATGTGTTCGTTAGCCCTTTGATCGATTAAAAGGTCCAGAATCCGAACCCATTGGCAGATTTCACCCACATGCAATCCCCGCCGTACTTTCAAACCAAGTAACCCACACTTAAAATTTCATCAAGATAGCTCCATTATTTTTTGAGTTATCGTGCCTACGGGCGGACGGACGGACATGGCCATATCGACTCAGGAGGTCACGATGATCACAAATATATATACTTTTCCATATCTAGCTCGCTTCCTTTAGGTGGTTACAAAGTTAATATACCCTCTTACCTATTCTATAGGTGTAGGGTATAAAAAGCAAATGTTTTTTTGATTGTAAATATAAATCATGTTGGATTTTACTTATTTCCATCTCAGTGTCCGCCTAATTGAAATCAAACAGGATAGCGATTTGATTCGAGACATCTTGAAAAGATTAAGGAAAAAGCAAACCATGGTTTCAATATTTTTAAAATCTTCAAATTTTGTTTCAATTTCGTGTTCCACACTTTCAATTTCATTAATAAAAATTTTTGGGTCGTAAGTCCTCATATCTTTGGTAACTTCTTAAAATTTGTTTAAGGTCGGAAAATGTTGATATTGACGATCTTTTAAATGTGATTTTAATATAACTGAAAGCTGTTCAAAAGCTCTTATTGAACTTATCATATCTGCTAAATTTCTATTTTTACTTTGTAGTTCAAGATTGAATTCACTAAGTTTTGCAGAAAAATCTGCCAAAAAACATAAATTAATCAACTACACTTTGTTTATTAATTTTGGGCAGGGTTCTTATTTTTCAGCTAGAAAGTGTCTAATTTCATCGAATAAATTTACAAATCTCATTAAACATTTACTTCTACTAAGCCACCGAACATTTGTATGTAAAAGAAATTCCTTCTTTGGGTCTTCACTTTGTAACCTAAACAAACGCCTCTGGAGAGCACTGTCACGGATAGAGTTTACTATTTTAAAAGCAATTTCCATAACATCGTGGGAAATCCACAGTCTCTTGGAACATAGAACCTGCTGTGAAAAATGCAGTGATATGCCATAATATTTGGATATTTATCAATATTTTGACACAATGCAACAAAACCATAATTTCCACCGGCCATTGAGAGAGTACCATCAGTCGTAATGGAAACTAATTTTGAAACAGGAAAAGAAGTTTCTTTAACAAACTTGTCAAAAGCATTAAACATATCTTGCCCTCTTGTCCTTCCATGCAGTGGTATTATTCTAAGGAGTTATTCTTTAGTTGTGCAATCTTCAAATATCAATCGTATAAATATCATTAATTGTGCAGTGTCAATCACATCAGTTGACTCATCAATTATAATGAAAATGCGAGACATTTAAATATGTCTTGTAGTAGATATAACAGGTACGTTCTGGGACAGTCAAATGACGTCACAGCATTTTGACAGCCGTTAATTTGAATAAATTGGTCGTTATTTTTGAATAATGTGTGGTATGTTATTGAATTGAAATGATTGAGGTGTGTTATGAAATTGAAGATTCATTCAGTTGCAGATTGTAGGTGTGGAATTAGTAGTTAGATATTGAGTGTGGGGGGTAGTAGATGGAGTTGTAAGTTAGTGGAGGGGATGAAGTTGAATTGTTAGTTGAAATTGAGGAAGGAATTAGGAAAATGGAAATGTAATTCGGTATATATATAGATAATTTAGGTAGTAATCTGTTCTTTAGAACCATATCAAAGTTCTTTGTACCTTTGGAATTATGTTGAAGTTCTTTAGAAAGCAAATTCTTTGAAGCCATGTCAAAGTTGAAAGCTGAAAATTTTTAGATATCTTATAGTATTTAGAAAATGAATTTATTTCACTGATAAGAGAATAAAATTTTAAAATTTAGAATTTTGTTTTACTGTTTTGATTATTTTATAGTTTAAATGGATGAATAATGAGTGTTTGTGTGTATATTTCCATCAACATTAAAAAATATTAACATTGTACCCTATAAAATTGTACGATTTTAAAATTGAAAAATAAAAAACTTGTGGTTTTAATTTTAAAGTTTCTTATCAGTTAAAAAAAAACAGAACATTAGAAAAAGAATTTCTTATCTGTATTAATAATATATAATATTCAAATATTCCGAAAACAGAAAATACAAGAAATTAACTTGAAGGTTCTTAATTAAAATTATTTAAATTGTAAAATAAAAATCTGAAATGACGTCAGGGGATTCCTATTGTTAATTTAAAAAAGAAAAAACAAAATATATTGGTATTACAAAGTTTTTTTATTTATTTTTTAAAGTTTTTCGATATTTATAATTATTTTCTTTAAATTTTTTTACAATTTTAGCTAATCTCAATAAACATCTCTAGAAAAATTCGATTTTATTCAGGGCAAATAACTCCATCCATTTATCATCTTCATTTTCTCTAAGTGAATTGAATTTTTTTAATGTTGAGTCAGCGTAATTGTTCAGGAACCTGATATGATACTTAATTTCTTTTTGAAAAATATTTTATTTGCCAAAAAAAATTTTTTGAACATAAGAAATGTTCTTACGAACTCCATTTTGTGATTAAAACTAAAACACTAATTAAGTAATTACAAAAAAAAATGTAATTAAAATAATATGAAATAAAAAAAATTTTTTTCTTTATATTGAAGCAGTTTTTTTTATCCATGAATTCTGATCAGATGAGAATCCAAGCCATTTTACAAAAATCTTATTATCTTTACTTTTAATAACTTTTTCAACTAGATAAATATTATTATGTTTAGATTTTAACAATTCATATTCATAGAAGCTTCCTTGTATAGGTTGACCTTGATAATCTTGCAGTAAATATGTGATAGGGTTAGTGATTTGAACTTTTCTTATCTTGAATATTTCAGTTGTCCAATTTGGTGTGTAACCTTTTTCAAAAACATGTTTATACTTGCTTATTCGAACTAAGTTACCAATTTTAAATTTGTATGGTGGTGAAATTTTAATATGATTATATATAGTTTTAAGTAAATTTTCAGCATTATCTTTATTGACATCTGACGGTCGTTTTTGAATTGTTCGATGTTTAGTGTTGTTATATTGTTTTGTTAATTCTTGAATTAGGTTAATCCATTTATAATTTCCATTAAAACTAAATTCTTTCCAAATCTTTTCTTTTAAAGTTCTATTAAAACGCTCTACAATAGAGGCTTTTAATATGCTAAATGTTGAGTAATGATTTATTTGATATTTATTCATTAAATTTTTGAATATTTTATTGAAGAATTCTTTTCCATCATCAGTTTGCAAATTTTGATGTCTGATGATGTTGTCTTTTAGAAGTTAGAAAAATATTTTGCATTGCTTTTGTGACGTTCTCTGAAGTTTTTGCTTTTATAGGGATTGCCCATGCAAACTTGGAAAAGGTATCAATTACAGTTAATAACAAGTAAAGAAACAGTCAGTCGGTGCAACCGACTTAGAAATACCCTACACCTATTTGGTTCAAATTTAAGGACATATCCATAAGTCATTTTAACACCATTTAACAGCTATTATTAATTTGATCGTAAGACATAGCTAACCAAATTAACTTTATAATACTAAAAACATTTTCTAATTACACTATCTATTAAAAAATATTACAAATTCTTACTAATTTATCTATTTAAAAATATTAAAAAACAAACAAACTTGAAATAAATGAAAATATATTTATTCCAATTCAATTACAAAATGAAAAAATTCTAATTATTAAATTTTGTGATAAAAAAAAAATCAAAGCATAATATATTTACTAATCGAAATTTTTCAAAATTGCAATTATTTTAAATGGTTAGTTTATATACCTAATAGAAAAGCTTATAAACGCAAAATAAACAATAAATGTATTTCTAAAATACAATTACAAATTTAGACCTTTTCATATAATTCATTTAAATATAAAAATAAATTTTACATAAATGCAGCAAGAACCTTTGAACATAGCTGAACCATTACAATTAAGTCTAGATTTCGGAGACACATAGGACATAGGAAATATATTCTTTGGCTTTGAAATTAAACTCGACCAGAACCAATTCCCATGGTACTTTCATTACTAGTAACCTAGAGTTTAAATTTCATCAAAATACCGGCATTATTTTTTGAGTTATGGTGTTTTTAAGATATATGTTTTTTAGTCCTTGAACTTGTCAAGGGTTCCATAACCCGAAACCATGGTACGATTTCGCCCATATGCAGTCCCGTCATACTTTCAATAGTAGTTAACCCTTGCATACAATTGGAACGTTCTATCTTAATTTTAAGTTACTAGTTTTATTAATTTCGATGATAAGCGTTTACACATTTGGGGGGTCTAAGATAGGTCCTGAACCACCAGTCCAAATGATCCCAAATTAGGGGGGCACGGAAGAAATAGTAAAGAACACCCTGGGCCAAATTTGAAGCTTCTACATTTGTTTCAAGTTACTATTTTTATTAATTTCGAAAATATGCTTTAAGGTCCTCGGAACTGAGTGGCTGGTCCCCGACCCACTAGTCCAATGGGGCCCAAATTTCAAAGACACTTACGCAATAAGAAGGGACAACTTGATATCAAATTTGAAGGTTATATCTTCATTGGTTTCGGAATTACGCTAGTTTGCCCTAAATTCGATTCGTTGGCCTAAATTCGTAGTTTCATTACCAATAACCTACAGCACAAATTTCATAAAGATAGCCTCATTAGTTGTTGAGTTATCGTGATTTTTAATATATGTTCGTTATCCCTGACACCGACTAAAAGGTCCAGAATCCGAACCCATGGGCTGATTTTGCCCTTATACAGCCCGCGCTTTACTTATAGTACTAGTTAACCCTTGTACATAATTTGAACGGTCTATCTTAATTTTAAGTAACTATTTTTAGTAATTTCGATTATAAGCTTTTAAAACTTGGGAGGTCTGAGAGGGGTACTGAACCACCTCTCCAATTGATTCCAAATTAAGGGAACCCGCAAGAGATAGTAAAGAACACCCTTGTGGCAAATTGGAAGCTTCTACATTTTTTCAAGTTGTTATCTTTATTAATTTTAAAGATATGCTTTAAGGTCTTCGGAAATGTGGGGCTGGTACCCGACCCAGTACTCCAATGGGACCCAAATTCCCAAGACACTTAGGAAATAGGGAAGGACACCCTGATACCAAATTTGGAGGTTCTATCTTCATTGGTTTCGGAATTATGCTCGTTTGGCCTAAATTCGATCAAAAAGTTCTAGGTTCCGAACCCATGGTCCAATCCCGACCTTACGCAATCCCCGAAGTAGTTTCATTACTAGTAACCTACAGCACAAATTTGATGAAGATAGCTTCATTAGTTGTTGAGTTATCGTGATTTTTTATATATGTTCGTTAGCCCTTCGATCGATTAAAAGGTCCAGAATCCAAACCCATGGGCCGATTTCGCCCATATGCAATCCCCGCCGTACTTTCAGTCCTAGTAATCTACAGTTAAAATTTCATCAAGATAGCTCCATTATTTTTTGAGTTATCGTGCCTACGGACGGACGGAAGGACGGACGGACAGACGGACGGACGGACATGGCTATATCGACTCAGGCGGTCACGCTGATCACAAATATATATACTTTACCATATCTAGCTCGCTTCCTTTAGGTGGTTACAAACACCATACCAAAGTTAATATACCCCTTTACCTATTCTATAGGTGTAGGGTATAAAAACTTAAAACCTTTGTTCTCTTTAGCATATGAACCCATTTCTACTAAATCAGCTTGCCAAAGATCATCAAATCCTTTAATTATAACTCTACGTCGTTTAAAATTTCTTCGTGCAGGCTTATGCAGCTCTTCAACCACCTCTCTTTTACTCATTTTTAAATAAAATGGACCTATATAAAATTGTTATATATATATAATAAAAAGCAAAACAATAAAATGTATTTAAAATTTATATTCTTTATTTATATAACATTATATTATAATTATTTATTTTTTATTCTTTTATATAAATCCATTAGTTTGGAACATTTTAACATATGATGATCTGCTGAATGACAAGGACAAGTATCTGGAACAGTTGTCATGTTGTCTGATGTATAGGAACATATATCCCAATGATATCCATTCTCTTTCGTTTCAATTAGGATAGAACTTTTAAATAATTTTAAAAAATGGAAGTGAATTTTTAATTGTTCATAATGTTCCTCCAATAAAATATCATCATATTTATCTAAAAAATTATTTAAAGAATATCAGATTTGATGTATATCCATTTCGAAAAGTAAATGAAAACTGATCCCCAATTATGTTTTTATAAGTTCTAAACTACTAAGTAAATCCAATGCTGACCGAGCTTGGCCTTCAGCTTTTTACAATCTCTCATTAATAAATTTAATTGGTTTTTTAATTTGAAATTCAATGACATCACTCATATTTGAAAAATTTTCATTTAACAATTGAGAGAACTTGATATGGATTTCCTCTAAACTAACTTGCATTTTTTCTTCTAATATTTATAATTTTTCTTCTGCTAATTTAAGTTCTATAGATACTGTTGTCTCTAAATGATTAGACATTTCTCGCATTTCGTTTTGTAATAGTTCTTTCTGAAAGAAAATATGTTTATTTACAGAATTTTGTGTTGCTGCATCACTGCCATTAATAGGTTCTTGGACATTTGATAAAATTTTGTTGTCTAAATCATAATTTCCTTCAGAAGTCAATTTGAAACCAATACCTGGAGGACCTTGAGTATGTAGTTTTCTAGAAGAAGCTATACTACGCCCAAATTTATCAAGTGACATTATGGTTTTAACTGATTGTTAATGTAAATAGTTATTGTATTATATTTGCTTCTGCCAACTCTTCAATTATGGATACAATTTCATTATGATGATTGTTGTTACCAGCTGTTAACATGCAATTAAAAGTCTTAATCTGCCAACTAATTCATTAGGATCATCCCAATAAACATACTGAGATGATTGATTTGTATATTTTAAATGGGTTTCTGGTGAAGAAGATTTATTAATATAATTAGTAAAATTTTTTTTCGAACAACCTGAACCAGTTTTTTTATGTCTAGTGTTATAATCATGTATATATAATTTTCTTAATATATTTTTGTATTTAAAACCTTTATTTCCTTTTATTTGCTCTAAATGATCATAATTTCTTCTATGTGCATTCGTTTTGTTAAGTATCTGATGATATGTTTTTAAATCACTTTCAGTATAGTTTATTGGTTTTTTTTTTAATATCAATTCATATAGACCATTAGTTCCTTTAAAAACTTCATTATCAATCGAAATATCTTTAGTTGTTTCATCTATTTCAAAATTAGCATTCCCAAGTTTTCGAACATTTAATGACTCATCAAAATAGGGTCCATATGACTTATCAAGTTGTGACTCGTTTAGAACAGGAAATTGTGAAATTGATGATTCATCAATAATATTATCAGTTATAGATGGTGTTTTAAATTTTATAGTATTTGGTGTTGAAGTTACAAATTTACTGTAAGTATTACTTTTGTTGCTAGGGGTTTTAACTTCCGGCTTAAATGATCTCAATAATTTTAAGGTGTTATCATCACTGGCAGACAATTTAATTTCCGGTTTGATAACATTATTTGAAAATTATTGTTGCTGTTGTTGTTTAACTACACTTGTTAATTCTTTCAATGGTTAGAGTGAAAGCTTCTTCCCGATTATGGTCTTCCGACAGCTTCTGAACTTTTAAAGATTGAAATTTCCTTTTTAAATTTTTACGAGTTTTAATTAAATCTTTCATAAGTTGTTCATCCATTTTTTTATGGATTAGTTGAATTATTAACTGTGAATTATCGACTGAACTGTTCTCTTTCTAACTATTAACTGATAATCGCTAACTGCTTACTGGTATCTGCTACCTGTTATCTGCTAACTACTACCTGATATCTATTAAATGACCTGTTCAGTTAGTAACTGGGAACTGCTAATAAATTTTGAGTTAACTAAAATTTAGCAAATGCATCAAAATTTTTTCTATAACGTCCATTATTTAAACCGCTATCTTTGTCAATTGTTAGAAACCCATAATTATCATTCCAGCAGCATGAACTCAATTTTTATTAATTCATTATAAGTCATATCAGAATTTACATGATCATCATATATATGTTTTAAATTTAAATCATCTTGCTTGAATATAATTAAAAAGTTAGTATTATCCCTAATTAAGTGCTTTGGAATTCTTGTATATGACTGACATAAATAAAAGCTATCTACTTCTTGATGACGTCCCATACAAAAATAGGCTCTTACATTATCTTGCTTATCACAAGCTATATCATCAAAAATAAATATTGAGTTGGGCTGTGAGGCTGATGGTTCAATTACATCAGCATTATTTGAAAATTCGTTATAGCCCATTCCTTTGATTGATTTTATTAATTTTTTTAAATATTCATATTTAGGTTGATGTAATGATTTCGAGTAGATATATATGTTTTCAAATTTAAGCCCTTTAGGATCTAAAAGCATACTTATCATAGCATTAGTTTTACCACAATTTGAAGGTCCGAATATTAAACCTCTTATACTATCTGGAAAACATTCACCATGTCTTTTAATTTTCTTTTTTGAATTTTGATCGAAATTTTTAATTTTAACTGCATTATCTAGTTTTATAAATTTCATTTTATAAAAGATGATTAGTATTTGAGTGACTTCCTTAAAATAAACAACTTAATATTATGCCACTTCATAATAAATATTCAATCAGTAACCAAAAAACTGTTAATGGAAAAGGTGTAGTTAATTCTCTAATTAATAAACTACCATTTGAAGCACATTTACCTGGTTATAATTATTGTGGTCCTGGGACAAAACTAGCAAAACGATTAGCACGAGGTGATAAAGGAATTAATGATTTAGATGAGGCTTGGCGAGAGCATGATATAGCATATTCTCAAAATACTGATCAAAATCAACGGCATATAGCTGATAAAATATTGGCAGAGAAAGCTTGGCAAAGGATAAAAGCTAAAGACTCAAGTTTTGGTGAACGGTTAAATTCATACCTAGTTACAAACTCAATGAAAGCTAAAGTTAGGCTTGGTATGGGTTTAAAAAAGAAAAAAAATAAAATTTTAAGAAAAAAGAAAACTTTGAGAAAAAAGTTTTTGAAAAATGTTATAAAGGAAGCTAAACAAACAACAACAACAACAAGTTCATATATTATAAACATATTTTTATATTAAAATTAATTTTAATAATCTTAATTGTTCACTTCATACTAATTTTATTAAATTTTCTAAAAACTAACAAACTACTAAATAAAAAACATAACCCTACTACTAAGCCGGATTTAATCCTTTTCATTATTTTTAATCAACACAATTTCTATTTCAACTATCTACAAAACACATATATTACAAAACCTAATTTTCTCACCAACTCGTTCTCTTATTTTAAACACTTTTTCATATTTATTAATATTATTACTCATGTTATAAACTTTACTAAAAGAATTAAATTTAAACTTTCTTACCTTGAGATAAATGCTGGTTATATTTCTCATCAATTGATTATATATAAAAACTTACACCTTGTAGTAGTAAACAAATATCATCTAATTTTAACAACACATGTTTTAAAATTATATGTTTTTGGTGTTGTTCTTTTCTTGTTTTTATTTTTTCTTTATATATATGTCAAAAAAAAACTTAGATTCCACAAACTAATTACGTTCTTACATTTATTAAACATTTACTCAACAATAAAACCATTAATTTTCAACAATAAATTTCAACCACATAAATTATCAGTTTTTATTCGGCTTATTATGATCATTATAATAATTGTTCCCAGTCTCAACTGTTATATTTTGGTTTGTGTACTTACTAATCTCGAACACCCAATTTTTATAAAATTTAATAATGGTCCATGATATAGCTAACATACAAAATCTATTAAATATAGATTATTTCACCCATATTGATCCGAATAAACAAAATTCAACTTTCAAAAATAATTTCAATATGGTGTATTTAAATATTCAAAGTTTAAGGAAAAAATTATACAAAGTCGAGGCCTTGATAAATAACCATTTTAAAAACAAGATTCATGTAATTTTTCTTACGGAAATATGGTTACATAGTTCAGAAAACAAATTTTATAATATTGAAGGGTATAATGCTTACTTTGCCAATAGAGATAAGTCATACGGCGGGGTTGCGATTTACATTAAAAATGATATAAATAGTTACCAAATATACTGCGAAGAGTTTCAAAGAAGTAATATTTTGGGGGTTAAGCTTACAAAACAAAACTTAAATATATTTGGTGTATATAGAACACACGAAACCTCTATAGACGACTTTATTGACAAAATAGATTATATAACATTGCAATACAAACAAAGCTACATTCTAGGTGACTTTAATTTAAATCTACTAAATACAGATAGAGCAGTAATTAATTCATACTCAAACGCGCTATTAAGTAATGGATTCCTAATTTGCAACAAGGTTGAACTAAACTTTGCTACGAGAATTGGTAGAAATACAAAAACAATTATTGAGCATTTCGTAACCGATATTTTTCAGAATAAATTCTGGTTTCATATTTTAAATTCTTGTCTGTCTGATCATCAAATGTTCTTTATAACCACCAGTCTGAATCCCATAACTGAGGGGAAAACCTATTATAAAACTGTTCTAAACTATGAAAGGATAATTTCATATACCTCCTGGAATGTTCTACAGTCCTACACAAGCTTTGATGAATTAGTTGGGAAATTGAAAAGTATCATAAATACGAACACCCAAACAGTACCCGTAAAGCAAAATAAGAAGAGGAAAACCTGGATTACTCAAGAAATAGTAGACAAAATGAAAATAAGAGATTCGCTATTTAAATTTAAAAAAAAGTACCCAAATGATATCCATACTGAAACTCTATACAATAAATACAAACTTATAGTGAGAACTTTAATAATCAAAGCAAAAAAAAATTATTTTTCTAACTTAGTGATTGATAACTCTAAAAATTGTAAAAAGCTATGGGATTGTTACAAACATATTATGTTCAATTCTAGTATGGTAAATTCAAACCAATCTATTAAGGTAATACATCATAACTCAAAAGTAATTGAACATGAAAACGAAATTGCTTCTGCTTTTAACGAGTATTTCGCTAATATTACAAAAGAAATAAATATCCCTATTAATAACATTGACCTTGATTACATTGACAAATTTAGAAGAAATATTTATAGTAATTTTGACCTCTCTCCAACTAATGTAGATGAAGTATCCAAAATCATTCAAACTCTCAATTCAGCTGCTGCTACGGGGTACGATAATATTTCAACTAAACTAATAAAAAAATTTTCAGATCATCTAGCTCCTGCCTTAGTCAGGCATATTAATAATGCATTCACATCGAACACATACCCAAGTTCGCAAATGATTAACAGCCATTATAACACCAATATATAAAGGTGGTTATATCTCCTCCATAGCCTAGGTGGTTAGAGCGCAACCTTGCAATCTAAACACTGTGGCAGTCCCGGGTTCGAATCCTGGTGGGAGATACCATATCCAGTAAAATTAATAATTATAATAAATTAATATATAATAAATTATAATATAATAATTCTATACCTAAAAATATGATAATAAATAATTAGTAACAAAAATATAAAAATATACCTATAATCGTGTTTCCAGCTATACTCTATAATCTAATAATTAATACTGAATAAACAATAACCTATATGTAATTGAACGACAATGTAATTGCAACTGTCATATGCAATTACAATGGCAGTACGCACCTAACAACATGACACGGTTTCTCTACTTGACCGATAGATGACACTAGAAGAAATTAAGAAGCGACATCTTGTAGATAGATTACAGTAGACCAATCATTTACTTAATTGAAAAAGGAAAAAACGATTCGAAACACAAGGCAGAGCCTCGGATAAGAAAAAAAGCAGATGGAGATGCCTAGTAGATATCCCATGCTCCCAAGAGGAGTAATAAGAACAAAAAAAAAAAAAAAAAATATAAAGGTGGAACTGCAACAGATTGCTCTAATTATCGTCCCATATCTGTTTTATCTAGTTTCTCAAAAATCTTCGAAAAAGTCACTCAAAATAGGCTTAATAATTTTATTAAAAATAATCCTATACTAAGTGAGAAACAATTTGGTTTCGAAGAAAAATCTAACACAACAGCTGCCTGTCTCTTTTTAAATGACTTCATCTCCAAAAATATTGATAACGGTAAATTCGTTAGCTGTGTATTTCTTGACATAAAAAAGGCCTTCGATTGCGTCGACCATGACATTCTTCTATTAAAACTTAAGAAATTAAATTTCACATTAGGTCAGTTGAAATTCTTCCAGTCATATCTACAAGGTCGCAAACAAAAGGTTCGTATAAACAATAACTTTAGCGATGAAAAAATAATATCAAAAGGGGTTCCGCAAGGTTCCATTTTGGGCCCACTTCTTTTTAAATTATATATCGACGACATCTCTCATTTAAAATTAAAGGGTTGTATTCAGTTATTCGCAGATGATGCGGTAATAAAATATGCAGATGATTCTGAGGGAAATATTCATCTATCTATACAACACGATTTACTGCTAATTGAGGAGTGGCTAACCAAGCACCGACTTCTATTAAACTTAAATAAAACCAAAATTTTATTCTTTGAAAACAAGATTCTTAACTTCTCTAATTCCGTTCAATATAATAATGTAAATGTAGAAATAGTCAATAACTTCAATTATTTAGGTCTGTTACTTGACAGTAAATCAAGTTGGAATAAACATAATGAAAAAGTAATCAAAAATATAATTCCATACGTATTCCTGATGAGAAGATTACGTAAGTTCCTCTCGGATCAATCGATATACACATTATATTCCTCGTATATAAAATCACATATTACTTATCTTTTACCTATTTGGACTAGAGCTCCACAAATTCATCTAAATAAACTAGACAAAATGCATAAAAAATGTGTTAAGCTTGCACAAGGCTTGCCCTTGTTACACCCAACAGATTCTATATACTCTATAAAATATGTAAGCTTAAGAAACATAATATTAATGGAACTCTATAAAACTGCGTACAAAATCATTAATAATCAATTAAAACATAACTTCATTCTAAATAGGAATTTTGACATACACAACCATAATACTAGGAACAAATCGAACTTCTACCTTTCCCTTTTTAGAACATCACATCAAAAGAATAACTGCTTATATAATTGCCTTAAGGTTTATAATGAACTTCCAGAACAAATAAAATTAATTAATAACCTTAATCTATTTACACAAAAGATTAATTCCACTATAATTAGTACATAATATTTTAATAAAACTAGAAATACTAACAAACTAATAATTAAATCCTACATTAACTAACTAACATTCATAAATAAATCAAATAAGTTAAAATTTTTTTTTTTATTTTCTTTGTTGTGCTGTTTTAAAAATATAAAAAAATTAATAAATTAAAATATGAAGAATTATACATAAAAAGAGTAAATTTTTATGATGAAATCCTATGAAAAATTTGTAAATGAATATCATTAAATTTTTTTTTTTTTTTTGCTTTGTTTTACTTTTTCTTATTCTATTGTTAAATAATTCTTACAAAAAATTATATGACCGCACTGCCTTAGGCATAGGTCTCAATCTATTTACTATGTACTGAAAAGCTAAATTATGTATGTATACTTAAATTTATATTATAAATAAAGAAAAAAAAAAAAAAAAAAAAACTATCTGTTAAAACTATAAAAAAACCGACGAATGATAAGAATATTATAAAAACTGCTTTGCATGCTGCTAGAAAGTTTTCTAAAGGACAGAAAAAAAACCTTAACATTCCTCGAATAATTCTTGTACCAAAAATTGGAGGAGTTTTACCTTTAATCCCTATATTTGCGGGTCTATCTGCTATTGGAGCACTTTCAGGCGGCACTGCAGGAATAACTAAAGCGGTTAACGATGCTAAAAATGCTCGCAAAGAGTTGAAAGAAAGTCAACGGCATAATAAAATGATGGAAGCGATTGCATTAAAAGGAGGTAACGGATTGCATTTAAAAACATATAAAACAGGATTAGGTCTTTATTTGAATCCAAAAAACCATTAACTAAGCTACCCAATAGAGCTCTTACAAATATTGATTTAGAAAACTTTAGTAAAAAAAACTTAAAACATTTTCGAGGAGTTTTTATGAGAGATAATTTACCATTATGTAGACCTTGGAAATATGAATGTGGTATAATAAATTTAGATAATTCTATTGGAGATGAAACGCATGGGGTAGCTTATTTTAAAAATGATGAAATAACTCATTATTTTGATAGTTTTGGAAATTTAAGACCACCATTAGAAGTAATAAAATATTAAGGATATAAGCTTACATATAATTATAATAAATACCAAAATTTTAATTTTTACAATTGTGGACATTTATGTTTAGAATTTTTATTTCATATTGTTAAGAAAAAAAAATATTATCAGTAAATAAAACATAACAAAAAATTAAAAAAAAATTTTTTATTCTTAGTCTAGCTTTCTTTAAACTGGCCTACATTAATAATTTTGTTCAAGTTCAAGGTTATTTCTCTATATTTGAACATAAATGAAATAAAAAACTAACTGATAAAGAATAATTAGAATTTAGTTATAAAAAAAGAAATTTAAACGAAAGATTTTTGTATGTATGTTTATTATATTATTAATGTGTATTAGCCTTAAATTTAAATCATTGAATTTTGGATTAGCCTTAAAAACCTATATAAAAACAGAATACATTACTAAAATATCTCATTGTATCAATTAAAGACATGTCAATAACATTAACTTTAAACGGAAATTCTTCCATACTGACAACTAATTATTTCCCCCCTATAGATCTAAAGGGAAGAGAGTATACCTGCGGTTTAGTTGATTTTCAAACGTATAACTCAATACCTAATATAGATGAGGAGAATAATACATTTATTATTGATGATAAACCTATTACAATTCCAACAGGTTCATATGAAATTGGTGATATTGAAATATTTCTTAGGAAAACGCTGAATGTAACTAAAGCAAATAAGGAAAAATTAATTATAAGAGCAAATAATAATACGTTAAAGTGTGAAATTTTTGCTGATAAGGATATTGATTTTAAAAGAGAAGATACAATTGGCGGATTATTAGGTTTCAGTAAGAAGAAATTATTAGCCAATAAATGGCATACTTCAGATCTTTTTGTTGATATTAATAAAATAAATATAATAAGAGTAGAATGCAATATTGTTTCTGGAGCTTATATTAATGAAAAAGAGGCTCACACTTTACATGAATTCTCTATAAACGTCAGTCCTGGCTATAAAATAATTGAAGTTCCTAAGAATGTCATTTATTTACCGGTAACTATTAATCAGATAAGTTATATTACTGTAAAACTCCTTGATGAGAACGGTAATATAATAAATTTTCGTGGAGAAACAATAACAATAAGATTACACTTAAAGCTTCAGAATGATCGTATTTAATCAAAATTATCAATCCAATATACATTCACAGAATGATAAACATCACCTTAATTCTTTAAAGGCAGCCGAAGGAGCAGGTGCAACTCAGCATTTAAAATACAAAAAACGATTATCATTTGAAAATAAAGAATATTTAAAATCTCTTGGATATCTGGTAAAAGTAAATTAAAATGGAACTCTTTAATGATCCTATTTTTAATGAAACTATAACTAGTGCTCATTGGCATTCATATTCACCATTCTTAAACACATTCGGATTAAGTGATATTATACGAATACAAATACAAAATCAGAACTTAAATATATTACCCTCAACAAGTTTAATCTTTATTGAAGATTATGTATCAAAACATAATGGAACAGCTGTTACTCACACTAAACTAATTAATAATGCTATACCATTTCTATTTGATGAAATTCGCTACGAACTTAATGGTAAGGAAATTGATCATAATCGTAATGTTGGAATAACTTCAACATTAAAAAACTATATCTCACACAACCAGAATGAAAGTACGGCTTTATATAATGGAAGTTGGTCACCTGATGAATCAATTAAAATAAATAATTTATATTTTAATTTTTGTATCCCCCTAAAAAGATTAATAGGGTTTGCTGAAGATTACAAAAACATTATTCCAAATGCAAAACATGAATTAATATTAACCCGCTCTCGAACAAATGATAATTCATTATTATGTAGTAGTAATGCAATTGCAAGTGAAAAACCAAAACTTATTATTACTAAATTACATTGATATAAAATTAATCCTTGTAGAATCGATCTTAATTCAAATTTAAATTTTTTAAAAAACCTTATTGATTATACTTTTTTTTTTTTATTAATTAATTTTCTCTAATAATAAGTAAGAAAAATAATAAATAATAAAAATAACACAAATTATTTTAATTTTAAAATTATCATTATTTTATTATTTTAAAAAATTAATCAATATAAAATGTATGCATTTCGAGGGTTCAGTGATAAATGCGCACACGAAAATTGCGCACACGAAAACTGCGCACAGAAAATTGCGCACAGACATAAATGCGCACACGAAAATTGCGCACACGGAAAAATGCGCACACGGAAAAATGCGCACTGGTATAAATGCGCACACGAAAAATGCGCACTAGAAGAGATTTATTGGAATTATAGGTAAATAAAAATATTTAATTTTGAAAATATTTTTCTTTTCTAAATAAAATATATTATTGAAGAATTTAAAAAAAATCTATATAAAAAAATGGAAATTTTAGCTTTATTCATAGCACAAACATAGTATACCAATCGTACATAACATAACGATATATGTATATAAAAGTATATTCTTATATTTATATATTCAAGTATTTTTTACAGAGATGACAAAAATATAATTTTTCAATATTTTTTGAAATGTATAATTTTAGGATTTACAATTAAGATATCAGTTTTTCTGATTGAAACTCAAAAATTTTAAATATAAATTACAATGAAATTTTAGGTAGGTGAAGATGTATAGGAATTATCAATATAACTTTGGAAATTTTTCATCAACTTCATTTACCTATTAAATATTTATTATAAATTACACAAATATCATTTTTTGGGAAATTCAATCATAAAAGGTATACTTATTCATTAAAATAACTACCTAATTTATTTTATTATACATAATTACTTTGTTTATGAAATATTGTGATTTCTTAATGGAAGAAATATTATTAGTAGATAAATATTTGTAAATAGAAAAATATTAGATTTGGGTTTTATTAAAACGAATTAGGTATGTAGTTATTACTTCTTACAGCTCATGAATGAATTTGCTAATTTTATATAAAAAACAGGGAATCCCGCTTTTCTCATTAGCAATTCAAATCCTTTGTGTCAAGGAGTCAAGGTAGAAAAAAGTATTAAATTCAGTTAAGAATTTCTTCTTCTGCATTCATATTGTTGCAGACAAAGGAAATACTGATACGTTTTTATTTGATAGCATTCGCTAACTTATTATAATATAAAAAATTTTTTGTTTTTGTAATTCCGTTCAATTTATTAGTTTATTTAAAATATTTCTTTTTTGATTTAACTTGACGAATGTTTAAAAACTTTTTTAATATGTTATAATTTTATTTAATTTTGTTTTTGTAAAAAAAAAGATCGTAAGAAAAATAGCAATCGTGCAGTGCTGATGATGGGCTATGCTCGAAATGCATACATTTTATATTGATTAATTTTTTAAAATAATAAAATAATGATAATTTTAAAATTAAAATAATTTGTGTTATTTTTATTATTTATTATTTTTCTTACTCCGTTTAAAAACTTTTTTAATATGTTATAATTTTATTTAATTTTGTTTTTGTAATTTTGTTTTAATTTCGTTCAATTTTTATTTTATTTTATTTTTTATTATGTTATAATTTTATTTAATTTTGTTTTTGTAATTTTGTTTTAATTTCGTTCAATTTTTATTTTATTTTATTTTTTAATATGTTATAATTTTATTTAATTTTGTTTTTGTAATTTTGTTTTAATTTCGTTCAATTTTTATTTTTTTTTTTATTGTTCAATTTAATTTAATTTATGACATAATATATTTATAAGGGTTCTCTAATACATATATATACATATATTTATATTTAATAGCAATCGTGCAGTGCTAAAGATGGGCTATGCTCGAAATGCGTACATTTTATATTGATTAATTTTTTAAAATAATAAAATAATGATAATTTTAAAATTAAAATAATTTGTGTTATTTTTATTATTTATTATTTTTCTTACTTATTATTAGAGAAAATTAATTAATAAAAAAAAAAAGTAGAATCAATAAGGTTTTTTAAAAAATTTAAATTTGAATAAATTACATTGGAAGGTTCAACATATTAACTTTGCCGATAATCTTAAATTAAATTTATACGAAAGTATTGGAAATGGTTCGGTTATGAAAATTCCTTTTAGAAATTGCGAATTACACGAATATCCAACATTACCATCAGGAACTACACATCATATTTGGAATGTTAAAACACAACTTGAAAAACCTCGTTTTATTGTTTTTGCTCTACAAAATGATGAACAAAATAAACTGGATGCAGATGCTTTAAATTTTAATAATTGTGATATTGAAAATATAAAAGTATATTTAAATTCAGAATCATATCCATATGAAGATGTAAATTTAGATTTTTCAAAAAATCGTTACGCCTTAGCATATGCAGCATATCCGAATTTTAGAAACTCTTATTATAATAACTCAATATCAGAACCTTTAGTTTCATGGGAAAACTTTAAAACTGATTCTCCAATCTTCATAATTGATACTCGTTATCAAAATGATAATCTCAAAATAGAACCAGTTGATGTTAAAATCGAATTAAAGACTTTAAAAAAAATTCCAGACAATACTACAGCTTATTGTCTCATTTTGCATGATCGTTTAGTTGAATTTAAACCGCTAACAGGAGAAGTTAATAAAATTATTTAGATGCTTATTAATAAATAAGATTAATAGATAAGAGAAAATTGTACGGAATCATCATCATCATCTTCAGATTCTTGTTGCATTTTTGAAATACCACCATTTATTGCAGGGATATTTTTTATGATTGGATTACATTGTATAAGTTTTTTAATTTAAAAACTATACAAATATATTAAATTTAATCATTTAAATTCTTCTGAAACGTAAAAAATGGAATATGTAATAATTGATGTACAAGGTTTTCGAGATAATAATAATAAATTCATTTTAAGAGGAATTGCTATTCTAAGTTCAAATAATGAAATTCAACATTTTATAACTAAATCTCCATATGGATATCAAATTTTAGATAAAAAAACAATAAGCACAAACAATTGGTTAACAAAAAATCATCATGGATTTAAATGGTGTTATGGTAAAACAAATTTTTATGATGTAATAAATTTTTTGAAAACATTTACAGATTATAAAACTACATTTTATGTTAAAGGAAATGAAAAACAAGAAATACTTCAAAAACTGTTTAAATCAAATAAAATTGTAAACTTAGATGAACAAGTGTCAACAAGTTTACAAAAATTAAAAAAACTTTATCAAAATCAATATAAACGAGGAAGATTATAGTTGCCCTTGTCAACTTTTAGATACCCGTGCATACCCACTGACCGTTATTTATTTCCCCTATTTATTATAAATATTACAAAAAAATTTAAGAAAGTAAAATAGTTAAAAAAAAATTTAACTTTTTATCCCATAATTTTTGCTTAAAAAAAAAATTAAATTTTTAATTCATTATACCATAATTTTTGCTTAAAAGCAAAAAGAAAAAAAAACCATAAAAAAAAAATAGCCCGCCCTAAAAGTTGGTCCGAGTGATGTCCAACTTTGCCAACTAACTTGCCCTATTACTTTATCTGCTCAGTTTTGATTTTAACCTCGTAGCTTCATTAGATTCACAGATATCGAATTGATTACTTTGTATGGCAGTTGCCCGAAAACGGGGCCGTAACACTTTGAAACTCCATATAAGTGCTCGATTCATTATATAACTATCAGTGTGTAATTTTCATCCTCGTAGTATAATCAGTTTCCAAGAAATTCGTATTGGTACAAAGTTGTATAGCAGCCCCCCGAAAATGGGGCCGTAACATTTTGAAACTTCATATAAGTGCTCGATTCATTATATAACTAACAGTGTGTAATTTTCATCCTCGTAGTATAATCAGTTTTCAAAAAATTCATATTGGTGCAAAGAAGTTGTATGGCAGCCCCCCGAAAATGAAGTCGTAACATTTTGAAACTTCATATAAGTTCTTGATTCATTATAAAACTAACCATGTGTAATTTTCATCTTCCTGGTATAATTACTTTTGAAAAAATTCATATTGATTTAAATAAGTTGTGTGGCAGCTCCCCGAAACCTTGGTCTGGTCTTAACCAAAAAGAATAGGGAACCTCAAAAATGTCCAAAAAATGTTTTGTGTGAATTTCAAAACTCTAGCTCTAATTTTTCAATTTTATCTCTTGTAATTAATTTTTAATTCCCGAATATACATACATATTAAACCTAAGCAAAATAAGCATCATATAATCATATTCATATATTGATCATCATGATCGAAAATTATCATCATATTCATAATGATTATAATTCATAAATCTCAAAGTACAAAGTCCAAATCTAAAATATTTTTTAAAAATTCTACGCATCATTTAAATGGTATGAAATCGTAACTCGAAATCGTTATCTACAAAAACAAAAAAACCACAAAACAAACAAAAAAAAAACAAAATTCATATAATTTCATGTTAAATACAAGATGCATAGCAAAATTTCAAACTTTTAGGTATAAACACAGGTATAAAAATGCACATTCAATCATAATGGATATTGTGCTCTTCAGAATGTTTATTTAATAAAAGAACTGATATATAAGTTTATTCCGATAGTGAGTAACTAAATATAAAACTAAAAAAGAAAAATGGAAAAGAAAGAATCATATAAAAGTTCATCCAAATCAACAACATCTGCATCATGCACCATATCATGTGTAAAATCATCATCATCTACAAGTATTTTCCAAAAAGGAAATGATGGAAAGAGGAATTGCTGTCCACTGTCATAGCGGGCTTACTTTTTAATTCAAAAAAAGATAATATATTTCTTTTAAAATTAAATCTTTATTGTAATAAATAAAATAAAAAAAAATTTTTTGTTGTTTTCCTATTAATTTATTCAGGTTATTTTTAAAATATAAATATTAAATAAAAAAATGTTACTCAGATTCCATAAGAAATTATGTTAGTGTTATGAGTTAAATTATAACCAAGGAAAGAAAAATAGTATAATTTTAGACATGCTAATATTACAATCCTAATTATTAGAAATTCCCCTCTTTCTCTATATTGCTGAAATTAGTAAAAATCTAAATTTCTAATTTAAGAAAATCTGAAAAAAAACCTTTAGAAAAACTAAAAAAAAGAATTAAAATTTGGTTTCTTTTTTATTATTATTTATTATTATTTTTGTTTACAAATAAAATCTATTGTAATAATAGAGTGGTTTTTTTAATGATCTTAAACGCATACTCGATTTTATTTAAATCAATTTTTTTATTTATTATTTCAATAATTTCTTTACTATTCTGTTTAGCATAGGATGTAGGTAAATATGTAAAAAAGTTATCACTACATGCGATGACACATTTACCTGGTTCTTTTTCTTCCTCTCCATCCTCCTCCGATTTTTTTAGTTTTAAATTTAGATACAGCCTTCTTTAGCTGTATAATATTATATACGGTATCGATTTTTAAATCACTCATTGATTGAAACTCCTTTCGATTGTTAATTTTTTTAATAAATACATCCAGCTTGTTATCCTCTTCCTCTTCTTCCCCTACATCTAGTGAGAAAAGATCTTGGTCTTCATCAATTGTCTGCTTCAAGTTAGTTTTTTGTTTTTTTGGATGTATGATGTATTAATTCTTCAATTACTTTTTTCTAACTAATGAAAAATTTAGCAAAATCACCATATTTATACCTATTTTTAGTATAGAATTATTATGAATTACATTTATAAAAGGAGGATGTTTGTGGTTTTATAGTCCAAAAAATTCTTAATATTTCTTTAGGCTAATATGATTCTAATGTTTAGCAGCTTAAACTTTTGTTATGGAGCAGATATTAAGTTTTAATGTTCTTACTTATTTACAATTATCATTGCGGTTTTCTAGTTTAGCAAAATAAAAAAAGAAAAGTGATTATAATGAAAGAGCTCAGGAAATAATAAAACATAAGTAAAAGAAAAATGATATAATAAATGAATCGAAAAAAACTTTTTCTCATTATAATATTTCAACTGATCAATTAAACAGTTAAAGTTAATAAAAAAAATATTTTAAAACGCAATTAATTCGATAGAGTTAATATTAGAATACTGGTAATGTGATTTAGGACTAACCACATATTATTGTGAGGAGCACAAAACTGAAGAAATGGAGCATATAATACAACACAGAAGTTTTGAGAATCTAGGAAATTTTGCAGAATTTGTACTGGAGCATAGAAGGTTGATTAAGTGCTTCAATAGATACTGTAACAACTTGTTGTTCCGAGAAAGATCACCTCCCATACATATTCTAGAAATTACTTCTGCAAATTAAAAACCTGAAATTTGTAATATTTAAAAATATTTATCAAATAATTGTAATAAGAACTAAAAAATATCTTGAAAAAAAAGAAATTTTATAAAAAGTAATAAAACAAATAATTGATGAATATTATTTAATTTTGTTTTTATTTTATTGCAAAATAACCCCAAGCCAATGTGTTTACATTATCAGCTAAAATATATCTTTTATCATCGTGATGACATAATGAAATTTTATTTAAATTTTGGGTATACAATTTATGAATCTTACTTCTAAAAATATACATATTACTTTTAAAAAGTTTTTTTTTATACAAACATTCTCTGTAATCATCTAAAGTGAATAGTTTTACAATATTTCTTTTTATACCTTTTGCTTTAACTATAACATTTTTATTTTCAATACCAAGCGAATACATTTTCGGTTTTAATCCAATAAATTCTTTAATTACATTACCATTGCATTCATCCTTCATCATACCTAGAACCTTTTTATTTTTTAGAGGAATTTTATAAGAATTATCAATTGATGTATCATAAAACTTTTCTATGTCAGGTTTAATATCTTCATAAAAATCTTGTGTTGTAATGGTATATATAAATGAGTCAGTATCCATATAATTCAATTTAACATTTTTATCAAATTTTGGTTTAATATAATCATAGTGGAAGTCGTACATTTTGTGTTTGAAATTTCTTGTACAGAAAAACCTACATATAAATGTTTATTATAATATACATTAGTTCTATTCAACTGAATTGCAACCATTTCATTTGTAAATGCAGCTAAACTGTGAAAATTAGGTTTAGATATCAACGCTCTTGCCCCTAAACATTTTCCTTGACTTTCCCAACTTGTTACAATTTTAATATTTTTTCGCTTATCTATATTTTCAATTGTTTTTCCATAAATAGCATTGTTTAATAACTTAAATTTATTTTTTTCAAAATTATTTTTTGCTAATGTTCGATAATAGTTATTTAAATCTATATAACTTTTTAACCAACAGTCTTGTTTAAAACTCAAAGCTCGGTAAATCTTTTTTAATATTAATCCATGTTTTATACATTGTTGAAGGTTTGTATAATGTATAATATATTTCTTTTTTTCTTCTAAACTAGTAATTAACTTTATATTTTTCATTGTTCAACATTTTTTGTTTTCTGGGCAAAATGGAAGATCATTGTGATCATCATGTTTATCAAAAGGATACTCTAAATTTACTTCTAAAACATATCCTATTTTTGAATCACAAGGTAAGTTTAAAAAGTCAATATTTTCTAAATTGTCACACCAGTGAAAATCAGATATGGGTAAGAATTTAGACATAGCAAATCCGTACAAATTATTAACATCTAAATATGTTATAAATTGTGAAGGTTTTGTTTTATCGTAATCATTTAAATACTTATTATTTGCTTTAGAATGATGTAAAGAACATTGGGAAATTCCACCTCTAATACCCCTTTTAAAAAAATTAAGCATATTAATTTCAGTTAGTAACTGAAGTTCTACTTTTGTGTATTTGAGCATAGCATTCCAACTAAAACCTGGTAGAGTATAGTACTGACATACATCTAATTCATATATCTGTCTACATACCTTTCTAAAATACTAGTAAAATTACATCAGATTTTAAATAAATTTCTAAATAGTCTTTAAGATCTTTACATTTAAATGTTTCCCAGACAGTCTTTGCATGTTGATAATCTTCATCTGAAATTGTTGTATTTGAAAATTTATTATCAAAACTTCTTTGATAAGGTAAATCTGTTTCATTTAATTTTTCAAAAGAATTCAAATATTCAAAAGGAAAAATACCCTTTCGTTTTACTAAATTGAATTGGTTTTCGTTTGGATACATTTTTTTTAATATTATTAAATTATCAGATGGTAGTTGAGAAACTAACCCATCTAAACTTGATGACATAAACCGAAATGAATCTAAGAATCTCAACTCTATAGAGTTCTCTTCATCAACCTCAAAAAAAATAAAATTTTCCTTATTCATAGGAATAACATTAATATTACCCGGAAATTTTATTAAGTTTTTTATAAATAAGTGACAATCAAAACCTTTAGAAAAACTAAAAAAAAGAATTAAAATTTGGTTTCTTTTTTATTATTATTTATTATTATTTTTGTTTACAAATAAAATCTATTGTAATAATAGAGTGGTTTTTTTAATGATCTTAAACGCATACTCGATTTTATTTAAATCAATTTTTTTATTTATTATTTCAATAATTTCTTTACTATTCTGTTTAGCATAGGATGTAGGTAAATATGTAAAAAAGTTATCACTACATGCGATGACACATTTACCTGGTTCTTTTTCTTCCTCTCCATCCTCCTCCGATTTTTTTAGTTTTAAATTTAGATACAGCCTTCTTTAGCTGTATAATATTATATACGGTATCGATTTTTAAATCACTCATTGATTGAAACTCCTTTCGATTGTTAATTTTTTTAATAAATACATCCAGCTTTACATTTTTGGATACATTTTTTTTAATATTATTAAATTATCAGATGGTAGTTGAGAAACTAACCCATCTAAACTTGATGACATAAACCGAAATGAATCTAAGAATCTCAACTCTATAGAGTTCTCTTCATCAACCTCAAAAAAAATAAAATTTTCCTTATTCATAGGAATAACATTAATATTACCCGGAAATTTTATTAAGTTTTTTATAAATAAGTGACAATCATAACCAGAAAAGTTATGAAAATTTATGGGAATGAAATTCGGTAATTGATATTGGAAATTACAAATTGAATGTGTCCTCGGTATATTCCAGTTAAATGACAACGGTCTGCAACCCTATTTTCATCTAATATTTCATTACAAATATGACAATTTCTACTTTCTAAATGATTTTTTCTTTCTTGATCAGTAAGAGTTTTAATTGGAATGATATTTTTATAATACTTACAATAAATTTGTTTAACATCTTCTACTAAAGTTCTTAAAAAAATATCTATGCAATCACTTCCGGTATACATCCTAAATATATTAGAGCTTTGATCGAAAGATAATTTGATATAGTATGCCATTGCATATGGAATATGTTCCTGAACGTTTGTTGTTGTTGATGTAGATGAATCTGGTAAACATGTTGTTATATCTTGGAGAATGCATTCAAAGTCTGCATACACGACAAATGATATATCCATTTTTAGCACATTTTCAAAAAATTTTGTAAAAATGTGCCTATATAGCTTCACTCTGTCCGTCCATCCCTTTTTACCTACGGCTGACTAAAAAATATCAGAAATAGATAGGTATTGCAATAAAAATAATTTAATGTTAAAACTTTTTTTTGTAGCCCCCCCGTTACGGAGCTACAGCCCCACAAAGTCGAAAAAATCCCTATATTTAAACAGTTATAATTAGAGTCCTATAAGGTATATTTCCAACCTGAAAACGGTAGCAGACAGCTGTTTTTATAAGCTTTACATTTTTTATACAAACCAATTGTATAGGGTTACTATACGGTACTAAAATTTACCGTTATTCAAAACTAAGTTTTACAAAATTTTTGGTCCTTCATAACTTCGGAACGGCTAAATCTAGAAACTTGAAATTTTGGGAGAAGTTAGATCCTTAGAAATAAGTAAGAGTCAGTTAACAAAATTTTTTTGTACGACCCCTCTTTAGGAGCTGTAAGGGGTCGAAAATTGAAATTTTGCTAAAAATTTAGCTTTTAAACACCTATAACTTGAATACCTGTCAACATTTTTTTTTATTTGTATACAAAATTGAAAGCTCCAAAACGAAAGTTTCAATAAGTGTCAAAGGTTTTTCTTAATTTTGACTTTGTCCGTTCGTCCGTCCGTATGTTTACAAAAACTTATACACCGTTTGAAATAGAGTAAAGAAATTTTAACCACAGGTAGATATTACAAAAAAATTAATTTTGTAGAAGAATTTTTTTCTGTAGCCCCACCCGTTACGGAGCTACAGCCCCCCAAAGTTGGAAAAAGCCCAATTTTTAAATTATTATAACAAGAGTTTTGTTAAGTGTATTTTCAATCTGAAAACATCAAAAGATAGCTGGTTTTATAGGCTTTACAAAAATATAAAATTAAAATGTATAGGGTTACCATACGGTACTAAAATTTACCATTAAACTAAACTCAACTTTTGCAAAATATTTGGCCCCGTATATCTTCTAAACGGTTCAACCTAGGGTTTTGAAATTTTGGGAGAAGTTAGGTCCTCCAAAATGAGTAGGAGTCGGTTAACAAAATTTTTTTGTCACGCCCTCTGTTTAGGAGCTATAAGGGCTCGAAAATTGAAATTTTACTATTTTCAACCACCTGTAACTTTAACACCTGTTCAAATTTTTTTTTACAAATATACAAAATTTACAGCTGCAGCATTATATTTCAACATACGTTAAAGATTTTTCTTAAATTTGAAAGGGTCTCTTTAAATTGAAGAAATTGTTTTTTAGTCTTAACCATTTTTGGTTAGATAATAATACTCTAGGTAAAATTCCAAATTTTGAAAAAAATGGAAGGGTGAAGACAGGAGGAGGTGAGCAGATCCATCATAAGTTTGCTAAGCAAAAATTTGGGAACCTTCCCCATTGAAGGGCTACTAGGTCTTCAAAATTAAAACTTTTATGTTCTTATAAAACAGTAACTTATTCACCAGTATAAGTTTTTCCAAAATTAAACGTTAACATTGAAGCTCCAACATTATATTTCGCACTTATTAACAGGTTTTCTTGAGTGCATTGGGGTTATATTCTAAGTATTTCACTATTAGTCATATAATTAATAAATTAATGAAAAAACTAAATTATCATATTATCATAATATATATTTTTATAAAAATAAATGATAAAATACTCAGTAGGAAACCGTATATAATTTTGAAAATGTGCGTTTTAAAAACCCTTGGTTTTTTTCCCTCACTTGTTTTGTTATAGTTTTTAAATTTTAATGTTGCTTTTTCAGCTGTTGGAAGATTTGTAACTACCTTGTTGCACTCACTTTTATGCTGTTCTAAATTCGCTTCATTTTTGAAATGTATTAAACAATTATTGTAAAATAATAATCTTCTATTATTTTTAGTAATTTGCGAATGTAATAGTCGAGAAATATTTTTAATCCAAAGATAATGTGTTTTCTGATCTTTTTCTATTAATAGCAAGTTAATATGATGAAATTTCTCTTCTTTTGTGCAATAAAATGGACCAACAATTTTGAAGAAGGTATTTTGAGGTGTTTCTTGTTCTTCAAAACCAAAAACATTAACACTAATTGTGTTATTTAATTGTTCAAATTTCTTTATATCAGCAACTTTCATAGGAAATTCTAAACCATCAAAATGTAGTATAATATTTTGCAATTGTATTTTATTATAACCTCAATCCTGTACGTCTGTGTTCGTTCCAGTCTACCAGAACCCCTGTACAAGGCTGATATTACACTCCATTTAAAACAATATTCATCATTATTCATTACGTTGATACAAGCCTTTTTAGTCTTCAAAAATTTTGGTAACGGAAGATATTGTGATCCTCTTAATGGTTTATATTGATTAATGTTGACTTCTAAATGTATTATTCGAAGTAAAGACCAACCACTATCCCTTTCATGAAATTCTTCACTTTTAACAACAATAGACTGGAATAATTTATCTAACTTTTCTAATATTTCGGTTGATTGTAATATAATTTCTATTTTAGTATTAAAAGATTTTATTGATAAATTAAAATCATCGAAGTCCTCCAAATTAGTTCTATCCGTTTTCGAATACTTTATATATTCAGCAAATAGTTCAATGTTAAATTTGAAAGAATTATGTTTTTTCAAAGTATTGTTTAATAATTTAACTATTTTATCTTTCGAATTATGTAAAAATTGTTCTGGTATCTGTTCTTTCATCATTATTTTCCAATATAAACGTTTCTATTCGTTAATTGAACTTTTAATACTTTTTAAATTTTTTTCAATATAATCACCACTATTTGTTTTATGTAAAAATATCCTTACATGATATAACCATTCTTTCAAAGGTATATCTCTTTTACAGCTTTCACAGAACTTAATATCTGAGTAACCAAAGGATTTATCACTATACCGTTTCATTTTTCTCTCTTTTTTTATTTTTTTTTATTAAAAAACAATAAATTTTTGATTTAATATTGAATAATTACTAATAAGTTTTTACAAACTGCAACTTTTATATACAAATTTGTTAAGATATATATATGTATATACATATATATATATGTGGGATGTCATAAATTGATTCAAGGAGAGTATTTCCAAAATGTAAATTAATTAAAGAAGAGCAGTTTGTGTAGCGGTAATTTAAAATGTCGTGTAGCGCTTATTTAAAATGTCAAGAATAAGATTTTTTTTACAAAACAACCATATTTTTTGAATATAACGAGGAGTTGAGTTTAGAAGCCAGAACAAAGAAGACTTTTAATTATTATACTAAGATATTTGAAAACAACAAAGACATTTAATTTCAACATATATTTTTTGCATTCAAATTATTTTTATATATTCTCTAATTAATATACTAAGATATTTAAAAACAACCAAGACTTTTCATTTCCACAACTTTGGGGGCTCGGTTAGGAGTCGGTTAACAAAATTTTTTTGTCACGCCCTCTGTTTAGGAGCTATAAGGGCTCGAAAATTGAAATTTTACTATTTTCAACCACCTGTAACTTTAACACCTGTTCAAATTTTTTTTTACAAATATACAAAATTTACAGCTGCAGCATTATATTTCAACATACGTTAAAGATTTTTCTTAAATTTGAAAGGGTCTCTTTAAATTGAAGAAATTGTTTTTTAGTCTTAACCATTTTTGGTTAGATAATAATACTCTAGGTAAAATTCCAAATTTTGAAAAAAATGGAAGGGTGAAGACAGGAGGAGGTGAGCAGATCCATCATAAGTTTGCTAAGCAAAAATTTGGGAACCTTCCCCATTGAAGGGCTACTAGGTCTTCAAAATTAAAACTTTTATGTTCTTATAAAACAGTAACTTATTCACCAGTGTAAGTTTTTCCAAAATTAAACGTTAACATTGAAGCTCCAACATTATATTTCGCACTTATTAACAGGTTTTCTTGAGTGCATTGGGGTTATATTCTAAGTATTTCACTATTAGTCATATAATTAATAAATTAATGAAAAAACTAAATTATCATATTATCATAATATATATTTTTATAAAAATAAATGATAAAATACTCAGTAGGAAACCGTATATAATTTTGAAAATGTGCGTTTTAAAAACCCTTGGTTTTTTTCCCTCACTTGTTTTGTTATAGTTTTTAAATTTTAATGTTGCTTTTTCAGCTGTTGGAAGATTTGTAACTACCTTGTTGCACTCACTTTTATGCTGTTCTAAATTCGCTTCATTTTTGAAATGTATTAAACAATTATTGTAAAATAATAATCTTCTATTATTTTTAGTAATTTGCGAATGTAATAGTCGAGAAATATTTTTAATCCAAAGATAATGTGTTTTCTGATCTTTTTCTATTAATAGCAAGTTAATATGATGAAATTTCTCTTCTTTTGTGCAATAAAATGGACCAACAATTTTGAAGAAGGTATTTTGAGGTGTTTCTTGTTCTTCAAAACCAAAAACATTAACACTAATTGTGTTATTTAATTGTTCTTCTTCTTCTTCTTCTTCTATAGCTTTACAGTCCTTGATGAACCTGAGCTTCCGCTATAATTCTCTTCCATACATCCCGATCTTGTGCAACTCTCTTCCAATTTCTTATTCCTAAAATCCTTATGTCATCTTCAACAGCGTCTAGCCATCTTTTTTTTGGTCTCCCTCTACCTCTAGTACCCTGCATTTGGTGGAGAAACACTCTTTTTGTTGTTCTGTTATCCGGCATTCTTATAACATGTCCTATCCATCTTAACCTTTGCGCTTTTATGAATCTTATTATGGTTCTATGTTCAGTCAATTGTTCAAGCTCGAAATTATTTCTTGATCTGTAGGTACCATCTTCGTTTCTAACCGGTCCATATATTTTTCGAAGTATTTTACGCTCAAATATTCCCAGTTGTCTACAATCTGCAGTTTTAAGCGTCCATGTTTCACATCCATAAGTTAGAACCGGTCTGATTAATGTTTTGTATAATTTTAGCTTTGTATTTCTCGACAACAGCCTGGATTTCATAAGTCTGGAGTATGTATAGTAACATCTACTTGCAGCTTGTATTTTTTCCCGTATTGCCACAGCGGTGTCTTCACTTTTACTGTATACAACTCCCAGATACTTAAACTGATGAACACCTTCGAACTTATAATCATTAATATTCAAATCTTGCGTTGGCATATGAGATTTGCTTTTTACGAAGTATTTAGTTTTGGGTTCATTTATTATCAGTCCCACTTTTCTAGCATCAGTTTCCAAACGTGTAAATGTTTCTTTTAGCTCTCTTAAATTCTTAGCAATTATTACAATATCATCGGCGAAAGCGCATATTTGTATGGATTTTATAAATATAGTTCCTTGAGGATCTATCTCTTTTACGACATAATGAAGAACTAGGTTAAATAGTAATGTTGATAGAGCATCACCCTGCTTAACTCCCGATTCTATTCTAAAAGATTCAGTGAACACCCCTTGAATTTTGACTCTTGCAGATGTGTTTGTCAGGGTTAGACATGCTAATCTTGTTAACTTTTCTGGAATGCCAAGTCTATTAAGAATACCACTAATTTTAGTTCTGTCTATGCTATCAAAAGCTTTCTGGAAATCTATGAACAGACAGTGTATATCTCTTGCGTATTCATTATATTTCTCAAATATCTGACTCAGAGTAAAGCATTGGTCCATAGTTGATCTGTTTACTCTAAAACCACATTGATAGTCACTAATAATTGTTTCGGTTATAGTGTCAATACGACTATGTAGTATGTTAGAGAATATTTTGTATGCTATATTGAGCAGAGATATTCCACGATAATTATTGCAGTCTTTTTTGTTTCCCTTTTTATGTATTGGGATAATAACACTTTTTTGCCAGGCTTCTGGAATGTTTTCTGTACGCCATATAATTTTTATTAGGTCGTGGTATTTCTTATACAGTTCCCTTCCGCCGTATTTTACCAATTCAGATATTATAGTATCTTCCCCACTTGCTTTTCCATTTTTAAGTTTCTTAATAGCATTGATCACTTCCTCTAGAGTTGGTTCTTGAATTTCATTTTCAACTGAATATATTGGCTCCATTTGGCTTGTATTGCTCCTTACTTGTTCATTATTCAGTAATTCGTCAAAATACTCCTGCCACCTTTCTAGTATTTGTTGTTGTTCGTTGAGTAGATTTCCTTCTTTACTTAAACATGCATTGAGTTTTGGCTCATACGACGATGTCTGTATTTTTACGCTGTTGTAGAATTTCTTAATATGTCTTTCAGCATTATTTTCAATTTCTTCAATTTGCTTATTTAAAGACTTCAAATTTCTTTATATCAGCAACTTTCATAGGAAATTCTAAACCATCAAAATGTAGTATAATATTTTGCAATTGTATTTTATTATAACCTCAATCCTGTACGTCTGTGTTCGTTCCAGTCTACCAGAACCCCTGTACAGGGCTGATATTACACTCCATTTAAAACAATATTCATCATTATTCATTACGTTGATACAAGCCTTTTTAGTCTTCAAAAATTTTGGTAACGGAAGATATTGTGATCCTCTTAATGGTTTATATTGATTAATGTTGACTTCTAAATGTATTATTCGAAGTAAAGACCAACCACTATCCCTTTCATGAAATTCTTCACTTTTAACAACAATAGACTGGAATAATTTATCTAACTTTTCTAATATTTCGGTTGATTGTAATATAATTTCTATTTTAGTATTAAAAGATTTTATTGATAAATTAAAATCATCGAAGTCCTCCAAATTAGTTCTATCCGTTTCCGAATACTTTATATATTCAGCAAATAGTTCAATGTTAAATTTGAAAGAATTATGTTTTTTCAAAGTATTGTTTAATAATTTAACTATTTTATCTTTCGAATTATGTAAAAATTGTTCTGGTATCTGTTCTTTCATCATTATTTTCCAATATAAACGTTTCTATTCGTTAATTGAACTTTTAATACTTTTTAAATTTTTTTCAATATAATCACCACTATTTGTTTTATGTAAAAATATCCTTACATGATATAACCATTCTTTCAAAGGTATATCTCTTTTACAGCTTTCACAGAACTTAATATCTGAGTAACCAAAGGATTTATCACTATACCGTTTCATTTTTCTCTCTTTTTTTATTTTTTTTTATTAAAAAACAATAAATTTTTGATTTAATATTGAATAATTACTAATAAGTTTTTACAAACTGCAACTTTTATATACAAATTTGTTAAGATATATATATATATATATATATATATATATGTGGGATGTCATAAATTGATTCAAGGAGAGTATTTCCAAAATGTAAATTAATTAAAGAAGAGCAGTTTGTGTAGCGGTAATTTAAAATGTCGTGTAGCGCTTATTTAAAATGTCAAGAATAAGATTTTTTTTACAACACAACCATATTTTTTGAATATAACGAGGAGTTGAGTTTAGAAGCCAGAACAAAGAAGACTTTTAATTATTATACTAAGATATTTGAAAACAACAAAGACATTTAATTTCAACATATATTTTTTGCATTCAAATTATTTTTATATATTCTCTAATTAATATACTAAGATATTTAAAAACAACCAAGACTTTTCATTTCCACAACTTTGGGGGCTCAACAAAAAATTACTAAAGAAGAAGAAGATATTTTGAGAAGAAGAAGATATTATATAAAAACGAGAAGAAATTTTAGCAGTTTGAAGTGGACGTGACTATATTTTAGTACAGTTACCGACGCTACCTTACTATTGGCTGAGCAAAAGAAAATTTGAATTTTTTTTTTACTGTTATTAAGAAAACGAAAAGCATAATGGAACGAGAAGAAATTTTTAAAACACCGAATAACTCAAATGATATTGAAAAAGCAACGGTTAAGCAATTAAAAACACAATTAAAAAATATGGGCTTAACAACTTATGGCAATAAATCCGAGTTACAAAACCGTTTAAAGTATGCACAAAGAAAATTAAATCCTACAGAGGACGGGGTGAATAGGCTAATAGATGAATCTGAAGCAGCAAAAGATATCAGAATTAAAAATCTGGAAGAAGAAATTAGGAGAATGCGACGGGAAATTGAACGAGCAGATGCTGTGAGTGAAAAATCTAATTACAGTTCAGACAGTGCGGTAGTTGTACAACAGACGTCAGTATTTACATTCAAAGATGTGGAGGAATCTTTGAGTACGTTTAGTGGAAATGGTCTTTATAATGTTAGGGACTGGATAATGGAGTTTGAACAAACATCAGAGGTATTCAAATGGTCAGGTCAACAAAAATTAATCTATGCAAAGCGGTTATTAAGAAGTCCGGCGAAAGAATATTTAAGAAAAGTGAAGACATGGGAACAAATGAAAGAAGAATTAATAAAAGAATTTGATGTGAAACTATCGTCGATAGATGCACACAATTTAATGAGAAAATCGCGAAAAAATCAGAATGAAACAATAAAGGAATACTTTATGAAAATGCGAGAACTAGGTTCAACATACAAAATTGATGAAACATCCATCATAAAATATACAATTAATGGAATTTACGATGATAATAATAATAAATCCATTTTATATGGAGCAACGAATTTCTCAGAGTTTAAAAAAAAACTACAAGCATATGAAGATTTTAAAAATGTTAATACACAGTATCGTAATTTTCGAAATATACCAGATAGTACATTTAATACCAGATATAAAAAAAAAACAATTTTAAGAAGACATACAATCAAGAGGAGATACGTTGTTTTGCATACGGTAAAATGGGTCACTTAGCTTCGAGGTGTCCAATGAAACAGGAAGGAATTGAGTGCTTTAAATGCAATAAACATGGTCATAAAGCCAATGAATGTGGACTTGAGAAAAATAATAATAAAAATAAAGATATACTAATAGCGTAATTAATATATTTGGGAAAATTTGTAAATTGGTAAAAATAGTTTATCAAGAAGTAATATCGTGAATTGACACAGGAAGTGATTTAAATTTAGTAAACTGCAATTTAGTAGATTCCTGTAAAATTAAATATTTTAAAGACAATTCTATGAAGTTAAAGACAGCTGGGTCAATTCAAATTGGCACATTAGGACATTTTACATCTGAGATAGAAGTGGATAATGAAATGTATATAACTAAATTTTATGTGGTGCAAAATGACGGTATACCAGTGCAAATGATATTAGGAGTACGCAATGATATCAGAATACGCAAGTCCAGTGGTAGCAGTAAAAAAAAAAAGACGGATCTACAAGGGTTTGTATAGATTACCGGAATGTCAACAAAAAAATGATAAAGGATAGATACCATGTTCCTTTAATGGATGAACAACTTGATGATTTACAGAACGCACACTTGACTTAAAAAATGGGTTTTTTTTTAATGTGCCTGTCCATGAAGAAAGTAGGAAGTATTTAGCATTTGTGGTACACAGCGGGCAATATACATTCTTGAAGGCGCCATTTGGCTGTTGCAATTCTCCAAGAGTGTTTCAACGTTACGTCAATGAAGTTTTTCGGGAGTTAATTGCAAAGAATTATGTCCGCATATATATGGACGACATTGTTATCATAGCTGATACTTATAAAGAAGCGATAGAAAGGTTAAGAACGGTAATGAAATATGCATCACAAGCTGGCTTACAAATTAATTGGAAAAAATGTCAATTTTTAAAAAGAAGAATAGAATTTTTTGGCCACATTATTGAAAATGGGATGACAAAACCATCAATTGAAAAAACGTATGCTATAAGAAATTTTCCAGAACCAAAAAGTATAAAACAAATTCAAAGTTTCTTAGGCCTGACAGGGTACTTTAGAAAATTTATACAACATTACGCGATTATCGCAAAACCCTTGTCAGATCTATTAAGGAAAAATCAAGACCTTAAATTTGGAAATGAGGAAAGACAAGCATTTTTAACGTTAAAGGGAAAATTATGTGCTGAGACTGTTTTAAAAATTTTCGACCAGGATGCAGAGACAGAAGTACACACCGATGCGTGCAAATACGGTTTTGGAGCCGTATTATTACAAAAGTCAAACGATGATCAAAAGTTGCATCCAGTAGCATACTTATCAATAAAAACTAGTGAACATGAAGAACATTTTGACGCGTATACATTACAAGTCCTAGCAGTAGTTAAAGCATTAAGCAAATTCCGAGTTTATTTATTAGATAAAAAATTCAAAATTGTGACCGACTGTGAGGCGTTTAAGAGAACAATGGACAAAAAAGAAGTAGTCCCAAAAATTAGGCGTTGGGTGATGTATCTTCAAGACTTTGATTTCATATTGGAGCATCGTTCTGCTACAAGCATGAAACACGTCGATGCGCTAAGCCGTAATGCGGTAATGGTAATATCGGCCGATGAAAATATACAAGTGAAAATTAGGAAATGTCAAGAGGAAGATGAGGAATTAAAACCTATTTTCGAAATTCTTAAAACAAAACCATATGATAATTATTTTTTGCGCAATAACGTAATGTATAAACATGAAAACGGTTTAGATCTGTTAGTAGTTCCAAAACAGATGGAGTTAGAAGTTATTAGGCAATATCATCAGAATGGTCATTATTCGGTAAAAAAAGTAGAAGAAGGACTTTGCCAAAGATATTACATAAAAGAAGTTGGAAAGAAAATTTCAAGATGCATAAAAAATTGTATCCAGTGTATCTTGTCGGAGAAGAAGAATGGAAAGCAAGAAGGATTGCTACACATACATTGCTCCGATGGTATGTGCATTTAAATAGCACATACCATCGGAGTATCACGATGACCCCGTTTAAATTGATGTTTGGAGTAGAAATGAAACGAAGAGAAAATTTAATTATCACAGAAATATTGGAAAAAGAATTAATATCGCAATTTGAACAAGAACGCCATGAAGATCGAAAGTTGGCAAAAGCACAAATAGTCAAAATACAAGAAGAAAATAAAAAAACATTCAACAAAAGACGAAAAGCAGCCATTAGGTACAAAATAGGGCAATTAGTCGCTGTAAAAAGAACGCAGTTTATTGCTGGAAATAAATTAGCAAAGAAATATTTAGGACCCTACAATATAACAAAAGTTCTACCAATTGACAGATACGATGTAGTAAAAGAAGGTCATCATGAAGGACCAAAAAGAACATTTACAAGCGCGGAATTTATGAAGCTCTGGTCATCTGAGGCAGATGAAACGCAGGATGGCCGATTGTTTTTTTTTTTTTTTTTTTTATTCCTTTTCCACTCCTTTAAGGAGTATAGTGCATTCACCAAGTTTAAATTTTAAACTAGGCTTCAGTTTCTTTAATCATAATATTCACTAAGCCGTTGATTAGTCGGCTGTAGCTATTGTATAAGGTTATGAAATATGAATGCACAAATGTCAACTTTGTGCGCCATCTATAATCTTACACAAGAATTATTTATATATTTTTATTAAATGTTATTTTATATTACGATATAAACTTTTACGATATAATTAAACAATTTTACGATATTTTTTTATTGGATATGATCTGACCGGGGTTTGAACCCGAGACCTTCCACATGAAATACGGCGTCTTTACCACTACGCCATTGGTCAGATATGGCCGATTGTGGGATGTCATAAATTGATTCAAGGAGAGTATTTCCAAAATGTAAATTAATTAAAGAAGAGCAGTTTGTGTAGCGGTAATTTAAAATGTCGTGTAGCGGTTATTTAAAATGTCAAGAATAAAATTTTGTTTACAACACAACCATATTTTTTGAATATAACGAGGAGTTGAGTTTAGAAGCCAGAACAAAGAAGACTTTTAATTATTATACTAAGATATTTGAAAACAACGAAGACATTTAATTTCAACATATATTTTTTGCATTCAAATTATTTTTATATATTCTCTAATTAATATACTAAGATATTTAAAAACAACCAAGCTTTTCATTTCCACATATATATATTTTTTTTTTATTTTTTAACTGATAAGAAACTTTAAAATTAAAACCGCAAGTTTTTAATTTTTCAATTTTAAAATCGTACAATTTTATAGGGTACAATGTTAATATTTTTTAATGATGATGGGAATATACACACTAACACTCATTATTCATCCATTTAAACTATAAAATAATCAAAACACCAAAACAAAATTCTAAATTTTAAAATTTTATTCTCTTATCAGTGAAATAAATTCATTTCCTAAATAAAGAAAATAATTATAAATATCGAAAAACTTTAAAAAATAAATAAAAAAACTTTGTAATACCAATATATTTTTTTTTTTCTTTTTTAAATTAACCATAGGAATCCCCTGACGTCATTTCAGATTTTTATTTTACAATTTAAATAATTTTAATTAAGAACCTTCAAGTTAATTTCTTGTATTTTCTGTTTTCGGAATATTTGAATATTATATATTATTAATACAGATAAGAAATTCTTTTTCTAATGTTCTGTTTTTTTTAACTGATAAGAAACTTTAAAATTAAAACCACAAGTTTTTTAATTTTCAATTTTAAAATCGTACAATTTTATAGGGTACAATGTTAATATTTTTTAATGGTAATGGAAATATACACACAAACACTCATTATTCATCCATTTAAACTATAAAATAATCAAAACAGTAAAACAAAATTCTAAATTTTAAAATTTTATTCTCTTATCAGTGAAATAAATTCATTTCCTAAATACTATAGGATATCTAAAAATTTTCAGCTTTCAACTTTGACATGGTTTAAAAGAAATTGCTTTCTAAAGAACTTCAACCTAATCCCAAAGGTACAAAGAACTTCGATATGGTTCTAAAGAACAGATTACTACCTAAATTATCTATATATATACCGAATTACATTTCCATTTCCCTAATTCCTTCCTCAATTTCAACTAACAATTCAACTTCATCCCTCCACTAACTTACTACTCCATCTACTACCCCCCACACTCAATATCTAACTACTAATTCCACACCTACAATCTGCAACTCAACGAATCTTTAATTTCATAACACACCTCAATCATTTCAATTCAATAACATACCACACATTATTCAAAAATAACGACCAATTTATTCAAATTAACGGCTGCCAAAATGCTGTGACGTCATTTGACTGTCCCATAACGTACCTATTATATCTACTTCTTGCTGAAGCTGATCAGTAACATCTGCACTTAAATCTTCTATTCTTCTTGTTACAGTCATTCTCGAAAGCTGTAAATCCTTAATTGAATCAAAAATTTCTGTTTTATTTTTGAAATTAGAGAATAAAGCTTCTGCAGCTGTCAAAAACGATTCCTTAATTATGGCGGTTTGAATGCCTTTTTCTTTTTTGCTAATAAATGACACACTCTCAAACATGCTATTGTTACTATAACTGGTTGCTTCATAACTTTCACAAACATATTCTGCTGCACAGAAGTTTGTTTTTTCAAAGCTTGGATTTTTGCCTTGTGTATTTCAGTATTTTTTGGATATTCTGTATCATATTTTGCATGTATTGTTTGAAAATGTCTCTCAACATTGCCCTTTTTTGGAATTGCGACAGATAAGGAACATATTGAACAGCAACGTTTACTATTAGACATAACGAAAAACTAATCATGTTCCCATTCATCGTAATAATGGTAGATTTTAGTTTTATTTTCAACGCTCATGATTAGGGCTGGGGAAAGTTAAATAAATATATGTACAACAGAAACAATAAAATAAGTGTTTCAAATTTGAATTACCAAAATAATAACAGTTACTCTCGTGAATTCTAAATCGAAGCTAAAATATTCAAACGAAACGAATTTTAAACATACCAAAATAATAACAGTTCGTCACGTTAATTCTAAATCGAACTAAACTATTGAAACAAATTTTAAACATGAGTCAAATTCAAATAAACCGCTAGAATCAAGTAATTTTCAAGGCCTACTTAAAATAGACAAGTAAAATTGAATTTAAAATAAGGTAAAGTAGACCACTTGCTTTGTCAGCGAAAAAACAAAAAAAAAAAAACGGAGAAATAGATAATGATTGCTTAATTTTTTTCAATATTTGCGTTTACAAAAAAAAATTTCTTTATTACAAAATTAGATATAGACTCAAGTGTATGGATCGGATCAGAATCGAAAAATAAATCGATTTAGCTATGAATGCTCGTTTTTATACAATAGTCGTCATCGCTATTTCAATCCAGCCATTTTGGTCCATGGGTTCGAGTACTCGCCATACCTCTTCTTTTTTTATATTAGAAATAATCTGTACTTATTAAAGCTGTGTGTCTAAAATTTTGCAAAAAAAGTTAGTGTACTGGCCAAAGTTACTTCAAAATTTTATTGGTGTACTGCCAAGGGTTCGAGTAGGTGCCATACAACTCCTTGTTTTACATGAGCATTACTCTATACCTAATGAAGCTGGGTGTCTAAAATTTTTCTAAAAATAGTTTAGTGTAATGGCCAAAGTAACTTTGGCAAAATTTGTTTGGTCTACTGCAGAGGGTTCAAGTAGCTACCATACAACTCCTTCTTTTATATGAGCATTACACTACACCTAATAAAACTGTATGTTTAAAATTTTGCCAAAAGTAATGATATAATGTGATATAATGTTTATTTTACGGTCATACGGGTATCCCAGAGTTGACACAGTCTATTCTACTACACCCTTCCTAGTTTTTCACTTAATAACCACTTTTTTTTAATTTTTTAAAGACTATGACATTTCTAAATAAAAACGAGGAAGATTATAGTTGCCCTTGTCAACTTTTAGATACCAGTGCATATCCACTATGATGTTAAAATAAAATAAACCGTTATTTAACTAATATAGTTAGTTATATAATACCCTATGGTATATTTTTTTTTTTTTTTAATTTATAGTTCTTTTTTAATTTAACAAATAAGCAGAACAAAAACTTAACACTAAATCATAAATCATGTTATATCCTAAAGCGAGCTTACAACAAATCAGAATTAAAAAAAATAAATTACAAACAATTATCAACAATATTAGTAATGAAATTAATGAAAAAAATAATAAAAAAACATGTAATGAAATAGAAAAAAAACAACAAAACTAAAACTAACTTACATACTAATGATCACTGGTTAGTGTTGTAAACCAGCAAGTCAGGATTGTGACTACCATGGTGGTATAACAAAAGTTCACCATCAGAAAACAGTGAATTATTATTAGACAAGTGAAATATAAATGAAGGCGAAAAATATTTAACGTTTTCAGAAAAAGGTTCGATCAAGCCACGAATAAAACGATTTTCGTGATTAAAACAATTAGCGAAAAATTTTAGATTAATTTTAGTTAAGAATCTATCGATTCTATTGATTCCAGATTGTTCATATAGTAGACTATTATTAATATATAAGTAAGAGCCACGCTGTCTATGAAAGCCTCCAGCACGACGAATTATCTTTCTTTCAAGTAAGCGTAATCTCTCAACTTGATGAGCTGAAACTAAAGTAGGATTAAGCCACACCATAGAAGCGTGTTGAAAAATAGACCGAATATAGACTTTATAAATAAACAAACGAAATTTAGGTTCCACAAACTGACTAAACATTACTTTAGAGATTTGAAAAGAAGCAGAGTTAACATTATATATAACTTTATTAATATGGGACATAAATTTGAAATTTGAGGAAAAAATAACACCTAAATACTTAAATTGTTTCTATTGGTAAGATCACAATATTTATATTGGTAAGATCACAATATTATTTAAAACGATTTTTTGTTTTAATTTTAACCGCTTTACCAAAGATGGGGAAACAGCTTTGACCTCTATGATATTAATAAGCTCAGTTTTGCTTACATTTTTTTTAAGCTTCCAACTAGTATAGTAATCAATCAAAGTATTTAAATAATTATTTAATATCTGAGATGTAACTAAAGGTGCTTTGTGTGAGATATAAAGTAAAATATCATCCGCAAACTGCAAAATTTGAATTAATAATGTAGTAGGAATATCAGCCCAATATGTATTAGATAACTTTGGGCCTAAGACAGAACTCCAGCAACAAAATTACGAACGGTAGAAGAATTACTTCGAGCAACAATAAAAGTTCTATCAGTCAGATAATGGCGTATAATGTTAATTATATGTGTATTGAGTATTGACACCAAACCTAACCAATTTATGAAGGAGACCCTTATGCCATACAGTATCAAAGGCACTTTGAATGTCTAAAGATAACGCCGTTGTTATGCACCCATTGTTCAATCCTTTGGCTACATCAGAGGTAAATCGTGACAAAGGATGATTAGTAGATTTTTTATTAACAAAACCAAATTGAAAGGGTGGTAAAATAGATTTCAACTGAGAAGAAAGCCTTAAGTCAACAATTTTTTTAAAAAGCTTAGATATTGAATTTAGTTGACTGATTGGGCGCCAATTATTAACAAAATTTTTATCCTTCCCACATTTAGGAATCGGTATTACAATGGCCATTCTCCAAATTTTAGGGAAATAACCAGAGGAAATGAGCTGATTGAAAAAGATTGTAAAAAATAAAATTATCTCTGGTGAGAAGAACTTAAATAAACAAATTGGAGTTCGGTCACAACCGGAACTCTTATTATTTATACGTGTATTGATAACTTCTTGAACTTCGTCACGACAGGTAAGAAGATTTCTTTGATTATTCGACAATGAGTTCAGACTTTGAAGACTTACCCTATCTATAATTGAAGCAGATATTTCATTAGAAAACCTAATAGGGAAATTAAAGTTATTTAGGAACTCGATGGAACCGTCAACCAGTGATTCATTCATTGAGTGGTATTGAAATGTGGTTTCATGTTGTGACTGAAATCGATTTTCAAAAATTTCAGGGATCTGAGATAAATCATTAGTAATAGTATGATCATCAACATCAATGATGGAATTCAAACTAGAAATACAGTTTTGTTTAGGTTTACAATGCTTGATAAGATCATAGCATTGACGATTGCATACAGTTCCTGAAACAATGTTAGCATAATGGTTACGATAATCAAAACAAAGCGATTTAACATGCATCTGACGAACGAAATTGAAATCACGACGAATTGATTGATAATTGATAATTAGATTAAGTACGAATTGAAGTATCATCTTGACCACACGAAGCAGAATTAGAGGTATTTGCACGTGCAGCATCAACGAAAGGTACACCCGGACGTAAACCCGAATTACTTTTAATATTGTTATTCACCTTAAAACTATTTGCCGATGATGAACTCAAGTTATACTTACTGGATTTAGTTGATGTATTACGTTTTTGAATGACCGGCAAAATGCTTTTATTGAAATAAGTGCATTCACTCTGATTATTTGCAGAGTGAGGACCTTTGCAATTTACACACCGCGGAGGAGCTTCATTAGGTTTACAACACTTACCAGGCCATGAGAATCCAAACACTTAACACAACGATAACTACGATGACATCCAGCAGAAGTATGAAAATAAAGTTGACAGTTAGAACATTGAGTTACTGATTTAGATTTTAGATACAGTAAATTTAATAGAAACTCCCAACAATGCATGAACACTGTTGAAAATTCCTTCATCAAAGTTCCCAAGAAACAACGATTTTAAACAATGATACATCTGGAGCATTCTGTCGCATATATCCAGTTTGGAAGAGAAACACCTCAGTTAATTCAGGAAAACCAGCACGCAAAAGTTCACCTTTAATATCATTTGCCGAAAAGCCAAAAGTTGAATTTAGGCCCCGTAAAACAAAGCACTTACGTTTTTCAGTCTTGGCCAGATAAGTGTGGTAAGAATACCCAGCTTTTCCGATCGTTTCTTGGATTTTCTGCCGAGATTCGAGATTGATTGGGAAAACACGGGCACCAGTGCCGTTGTTTTTTAGCTTTATAGAAAATAAGTTAGCCTCAATATCGCTTGATAACTTGCTGTATAGAGCTAGAAATCCACCAGCAGGAAAATCCACCTGGACAGGCGGAATCTTAACATTTTTATCCTTTTTTCCGCAGCAAAGATTCAAAATTATTTCAAAATCAGAAAAAAAATAAAATTTTTTGAAATTTAAAAAACAAATAAAATTTTTTTGAAATTTAAAAAAAAAAAATATTTTTTTAAAACGACTATTCTGATTGAAATTTCAAATCAGAATACCTTATGGTATTATATTAAAAACAAATTAAAAAAAAAATCAAATAAAATTTAATTTTCCCTGTCCCATAATTTTTGATTAAAAAAAAAGCATAAAAACAAAATCTAATTAAAAAAACAAAAAAAAAAAGATTCGTTACATGATAGAGAAAGTGCGTTCATAACAAATCAATTCAACAAGGTATCAAGGTATTGTAAATAACATGATACTAAACTTAATTGCATAGCAACATGATTCCCAAGATTTGAAGGCTAACCGGAGCCTTTACAAAAAATCACAGTTACAGTACTACCAAAATTATTATTACATAACATCGAAAAGTGGTATTTACAGATGAACAAAGAGTTTTAAATAGCATTTTACACCGCACTATTCAAACAACACCATTTGAACCATAATTCAAATAACACCAAGTTGGCCATAATTAAAGTCAGGCAGAAAACAAAGAAATTTTGATCACAAAAGAAAAGCAGCGTTAGTGGGTATTGAACGCACACAATTGGAAGTTGGCCAACAACTTTAAAAAAAATAGTTTGGTCCAAATTGAGTGACAACAATAAAAGGTTTTGATAGATACAACATGCAAAAGAAAGGTAAACATGAAGGTCCAGTGGTCTCAGTATAATTATGAAACAGATGGAAGTTATAGCGATTCAGAAATTTTTTAAAAATCTGAGACACATTCAACTTCAAGACAGCTGAATTTGGGTAGGATATTTTTCCTAACCACCATTTACCATCTTAAATAAGAAATTATTATAATATTTCTTTTCTGAATCCAAAAGCAGCACATACTTTTTTTACGATTCTCATCATTTGGTTTTTTTCTGTTTTAAAGTTTCCAATTGGTCCGAGTAATGTCCAACTTTGCCAAGTAACTTGCCCAGTTCTTCCTAGCTTCATTAGTTGCACAGTTATCGAATTGACAACTTTGTATGGCAGCTCCCCAAAATGAAACTTCAAATAGATGCTTGTTCTATTATATAACTAACGATGTGTAATTTTTGTCCTCCTTAGTTTTGAAAAAATTAATTATTATTATTATTATTATTTTTTTGTTATACAGTATATTAATGGGTAAATAGTAGTTAAATGTTAGTAGTATAGATATTGCGTTTCTGGAAAAAAAGCTCTAAGGCTCTAAAGCTCTAAATTCAAAACTAATAAAGCTCGGCCGTTACGTTTGGAAATTAAGCTGAAACCCTTAAACTAAATTTAATATTTATATGAAAAATTTAAAGTTAGGGTTTGAATTCAAAGCTAATAAGGCTCGTCCGGTATGTTTGAAAATTAAGCTGTCAAGTTGAAAAGTTTAAAAAACGATGAAATTTTTTTTATTTGAGCATTAACTTTACTAAAAAACTTTTGAAAAAATAAAACAAATAAACGTTTGAAATTTAATTAATTAAAAAAACCTGTGATCATAAAATACAAATTTACAACGTGATCAAGTTCAAGTTAAAAGTAAACAAAAATAAAAAACTTGGGTTTAAAAAGTTGCTTTTAATATTAAATAATAGCATTGCATTTTTTAATAAAAATTTATAAATTATTATTCATTACATAATATCGTTTTTATATATTCATGAATCATGACTTTTATCAAAGCCAAACCACTTAACCAAAACTTGATTTCCTTTTTTAGTACATTTTCAAAAAAATTTTGTAAAAATGTGCCTATATAGCTTCACTCTGTCCATCCGTTTGTCCGTCCGTCCGTCCGTCCGTATGTTTACAAAAACTTTTACACCGTTTCAAATAGAGTAAAGAAATTTTAAGCATGAGAAGGTATTACAAAAAAATTATTTTGTTGAAGAATTTTTGTTTGTAGCCCTACCTGTTACGGGGCTACAGTCCCCCAAAAATGCAAAAAGCCCTATATTTAAACTGTTATAACAAGAGTTCTGCTGAATGTATTTTCAATCTAAAAACGGCAAACGATAAAACGGCTGGCTATAAGCTTTGTAAATTTTTAACAAGTAAAGAAACAGTCAGTCGGTGCAACCGACTTAGAATTACCCTACACCTATTTGGTTCAAATTTAAGGACATATCCATAAGTCGGTTTTAACACCATAAAAGCTGTTATTAATTTGATCGTAAGACATAGCTAACCAAATTAACTTTATAATACTAAAAACATTTTCTAATTACACTATCTATTAAAAAATATTACAAATTCTTACTAATTTATCTATTTAAAAATTTTAAAAACAAAAAAACTTGAAATAAATGAAAATATATTTAATCCAACTCAATTACAAAATGAAAAAATTCTAATTATTAAATTTTGTGATAAAAAGCTAATCAAAGCATAATATATTTAATAATCCAAATTTTTCAAAATTGCAATTATTTTAAATGTTTAGTTTATATAATCGAAAATCTTATAAATGCAAAATATGCAATAAATGTATTTCTAAAATACAATTACAAATTTAGACCTTTTCATATAATTCATTTAAATATAAAAATAAATTTTACATAATTTTACGAAACTATGCTTTAAGGTCTTCGGAACTAAGTGGCTGGTCCCCACCCACTACAGCAATTGGGCCCAAATTTCAAGGAGACTAAGGAGATCGAAAGTGACACTCTGATACCAAATTTGGAGGTTCTATCTTCATTGGTTACGGAATTATGCTAGTTTGGTCTAAATTCGATCAAAAAGTTCTAAGTTCCGAACCCATTTTTCAATCCTCAACGTACGCAAAAAACTAGTTTCATTACTAGTAACCTACACCACAAATTTGATGAAGATAGCGTCATTAGTTGTTGAGTTATCGTGATTTTTTATATATGTTCGTTAGTCCTTCGATCGATTAAAAGGTCCAGAATTCGAACTCATTGGCCGATTTCGCCCTTATGCAATCCTCGCCGTACTTTCAGTCCTAGTAACCTACAGTTAAAATTTCATCAAGATAGCTCCATTATTTTTTTGAGTTATCGTGCCTACGGCGGACGGACGGACATGACCATATCGACTCAGGAGGTCACGCTGATCACAAATATATATACTTTTCCATATCTAGCTCGCTTCCTTTAGGTGCTTACAAACACCATACCAAATATACCCTTTACCCTTTAATATACCCTTTTACCTATTCTATAGGTGTAGGGTACAAAAAGCAAATGTTTAGGGTTGCCCTACGGTACTAAAATGTAACAATACGCAAAACTCAATTTTTGCAAATTTTTTGGCCCTTCATATCTTCTGAACGGTTCAAGCTAAGGTCTTGAAATTTTGGGAGAAGTTAGACCTTAGAAATTATTAGGAGTCGTTTAACAAAATTTTTTTGTCAAGCCTCCTATTTAGGAGCTATAAGGGCTCGAAAATTGAAATTTTGCTATTTTTAAACACCTGCAACTTGAATACCTGTCCAAATTTTTTTTTAGTGATATACAAAATTCAAAGCTCTATAATTATATTTCAACATGTGTAAAAGGTTTTTCTTATATTTGAAGGGCGACGAAGCTACAGCCCCTGCAAATTCCAAAAAGCCCTATATTTAAATTGATATAGCTTGTCAAGCCGCAGGTTCAGGAGCTATAAGGGCTCGAAAATTGAAATTTTGCTATTTTTAAACACCTGTAACTTGAATACCTGTTTAAATATTTTTCCTTAATATACAAAATTTAAAGGTCCAACATTATATTTTAACATATGTTAAAAGATTTTCTTAAATTTAAAGTAGGTTCTTTAAATTGAAGAAAGTGTCTCTCAGTTTTAACCATTTTTGCTTAAATAGTAAAATTCTAAGTAAAATTCCAAATTTTGGTGGAATTCACAATTTAATTAAAAACGTAAAAAAGTTAGGGGGAAAGGGAGTAGTGAGGATTTTATCCTTCAGAAATTTGGCAACCTTCCTCATAGAAGGGCTACTAGGGCTTAAAAATTAAAAATTTTCTGTTTTTATAAGTAAGAAGTAACTTAGTCACTTACGTATATATTTCCTAAATTCCAGCTTTACCTTCAATATTAAGCTTCAACATTATACTCCGATAAAATACTTAGTATGAATCACTATATTATTTTGAAAATGTGCTTTTTTAAAAACCCTTGGTTTAATAAACATTAAGAAATTTAACAGATGTAAGTTCAGGTTCCTAAAAACTGCTTTTTATTTGTTTTTATGAGTTTTTTTTTTTTTTTTCCTTATTCTACTCCCCTTGGGAGCATAGGGCTTTCACAAAGCTTCTCTATTTTGGGCCAGTTGTTTAATCTCTGACCATGTTTTTCCACTGCTTTCTAGCTCTTTCTGGACTGATCTACGCCATGTTTCACGCGGTCTACCTACTTTTCTTTTACCCTGCGGGTTCCACTCCAGAGCTTGCCGTGCTATGTTGTTTATAGGCCTTCTAAGAGTGTGCCCTACCCATTTCCACTTTCTTTCCTTTATTTGTTTATTTATGGGTTCTTGTTTCGTTATTTCCCATAGTTCTGTGTTTCTAATTCTTCTGGGCCAGAATATCCTGCATATTATTCGTAGGCAGTTATTTATGAAGACCTGGATTTTGTTTAAGTATGATTTCTTAACCAGCCATGTTTCACTGCCATATAAGAGTACCGATTTTACGCAGGCATCAAATACTCTTAGTTTTGTACCCCTGGCTATATGTGGTTGTTTCCATATGCCCCATAATCTTCCGAATGCCATTCTCGCTAGCTTTAGACGGTTTTCTATGTCTTTTTCAGTACCTCCATCTATAGTAACTATACTACCAAGGTAGTTGAATTCTGTTATCTCGTCTATATTTTTGTTGTTGATGCTGAGCGGTGTGTTATTTCTTGTGTTTATTCTTAGGCTTTTCGTTTTGTTTGCGTTTATTCGGAGACCAGCTTCTAAGGCATTTTCCTCCAAACTTCTTATTTTCGCTTGCATTTCACTGTGGGTATGTGCGAGTAGGGCGATATCGTCCGCGTATTCCAGGTCTTCTAGTCTGCGTGTTAGATTCCATTTTATTCCTCTTGCTGTGGTTGTTGCTCTTTTTATTACTACATCAAGTACCGAATTGAACAGGAGGGGGGATAGTGGGCAGCCTTGTTTGACTCCTGTTCTTAATTTTATTGCGCTGCTCATGTAGCCTTTGTGTAGTACTGACAATTCTGCATCTTCGTATAGAGCTTTGATAATTTGGACTAGCTTGTGGGGTATTCCTTTGTACTGTAGAGACTGCCATATTGCTTCCCGGTTTATTGTATCGAAGGCTCTTTCAAAGTCAATGAAGGTGATGTATAACGGCGAGTTCCATTCGACTGACTGTTCTATAATTATCCTTAGGGTGTTGGAATGGTCGATGCATCCTCGTCCTCTTCTGAACCCAGCCTGTTCTTCTCTCAGTTGCTCATCGATTATATTTTCAATTCTGCAGTGAATAATGAGTGCCAGTATTTTTGTGACTGGGTTTTGTATCGTGATGCCTCTCCAGTTCTTACATTCGGTAAGATCACCTTTCTTTGGTAGTTTTACTATGATCCCTTTCTTCCAGCTTGTTGGGATATTTTCTGTATTCCAGATTTCAGTCAGAATTGGGTATATTATGTTTGCTGTGATACTGGGATTTGCTTTTAGTAGTTCAGCTGGGATACCGTCAGAACCTTCAGCCTTATTGGTTTTTAGTTTGTTTATGGCATCTATTATTTCTCTTTTGCTAGGTGGGTCCTGACTAATTCTAAGGTTCCTATTGCTGTAGATTTCTTGCCGGGATTGATACTGTTGGATGTTGTTATTGTTATTGACTTCCGCAAAGTACTCCTGCCACCTACATAGTTGTTCTTGCGTGGATGTCAGTGTTTTGCCTTCTTTGTCTTTAATTGTAAGGTTTTGCCCTCCTTTTGCTTTATTTGACAGTACTCTGATTTTGTTGTAAAGTGTGCGCATGTTGTTTTGTTCTGCTGCCCTTTGTGCTTCTGTGGCTATATTGTTGTAATATTGTCGCTTGTCTCTTCTCGCAGATTTTTTCACATCTTTTGCTTTATGTTTATACTGCAACTTCAGCTCATTGTTGTTTGGATTTAACAATAGACTTGTTCTTAGTTGTCTTCTTTGTTCAATTTTTCTCCAGGTCTCATCAGAAATCCACTCTTTCCTTTCTGACTTTTTGGTACCTAGGACTTCTTCTCCTACTTGTCTTATTATATTTTGTGGATCGCCACTCGCTGTTGTCTGGTTTCTTACTAAGTCCTCGAGTTTTGATACAAATTCGGACTTTGTATCTTCATTTATGTTTTTATGAGTAATCATGTAAATTGTATCAGTTCTTTTTATTTTTGCTATTGTATAAACTTCTGTTGACCAATTAGGTTGATAACCTTTTGCAAATATACCTTTAAATTAACTTATACGAACAAAATCTCCAACTTTGCATTTTACTTTTCGGAATTCTTTTAATTTATTGTAGACAGGTTTTAATAATAATTTTTCATTTTTCTTTGTAACCTTTTTGGGTGAAAGTTTGTTGTCATAATTGTATGATGATATGTTGAGTTATATTTTTCTGTTAGCGATGGCAATATAGTTAACCCTTTATATTTGCCTTGTAAACTGAATTGTTTCCATATCATATTTTTTTGGGTGCGATTGAAACGTTCTACAGTTAATGCTTTTAGTTCTGAATATGTATTTATGTTTATAAATTTTGACAACAAAAACTTAAAAGTAAATAAAAAAAAATTTTAATGTCTATACACCTTACAAAAATGACACCACTCACACATCATTCAAAGAATTAATGTAGGTGGTGCATCACTTCAAAAAAAAGTCTTTAAGAATAGCCAAACGTGATAATTTTTTTTAGAAGAGACGCGCTGAGAATCGCTTCGTGTAAAATGATGAGCCTTCAAGAATCGGTGTGATTGTCTTTTTGTCTCAATTCACAAAATCCATAAGTCACAGTGATCAAGTCAATTTCAAATATTAAAGGGAAGAAAGCAATAACCTTGGATTCCTTCAATTTCTAATGCTTCCTATACACGATGGACCGGGTTTTTTTTTGTTTTGAAAAATATGTTAAATATGAAAAGTATCTGACAATTTTGAATTAGAATTGTTAAAAGTTTTTATTTAAATATATTGTTCTGCCTATTTAATTTTTTTCTTCTAATATTATATTTAATAATTTTTATACCCGTATGAATATATAGTCAAAGGGTATAATAAATTTGCCATTACGTTTGTGACGCAGAGAAGGAGGGGGGGTAGATATAGACTCAAGTGTATGGATCGGATCAGAATCGAAAAATAAATTGATTTAGCTATGTATGTCCGTCCGTCCGTCCGTCTGTCCGTCCGCACGATAACTCAAAAACTAAAGGAGCTAGGATCTTGAAATTTTCGCAAATTCGTTTTTTTGCTATAGCTGTCATCGCTATTTAAATCCAGCCATTTTGGTTCATGGGTTCGGGTAGCTCCCATACAACTTTTTTTTTTATATGAGCATTACTCTGTACCTATAACAGCTGCGTGTCTGAAATTTTGCCAAAAGTAGTTTAGTTAAATGGCCAAAGTTTCTGCAAAATTTGGTTGGTCTACTGCAGTGGGTTCGAGTAGCTGCCATACAACTTCTTATTTTATATGAGCATTACTCTCCACCTAATGAAGCTGGGTGTCTGATATTTTGCTAAAAGTAGTTTAGTGTAATTGTCAAAGTTACGACAAAATTTGGTTGGTCTACTGTAGAAGGTTCGAGTAGCTGTCATACAACTCCTTCTTTTATATGAGCATTACACTACACCTAATGAAGCTGGGTGTCTGAAATTTTGCCAAAAATAGTTTAGTGTAATGGCCAAAGTTACATCTAAATTTGGTTGGCCTACTGCAGAGGGTTCGAGTAGCTGCCATATAACTCAATCTTTTATATGAGTATTCCACTACACTTAATAAAGCTGTATGTTTGAAATTTTGCCAAAAGTAATTAATCAGATGATATAATGTATATGTTACGGTCATACGGGTATCCTAGAGTTGACACAGTCTACTCTACTACACTTTTCCTCGTTTTATTATATTTTAAAAAAATTTTCTAACTTAATTTTATAATTATTTCAAACTACTATTTGATATTTTATACATTAGGCGTTTTTTTTTAGTTCAGAGGACTCGGAGCGCTGTCAAAAATTGCTCCGTGTTTTTTTTTAACGTATAATTTATATATACGTGTATTTAAAATATAACGTTTATTTATATTTTTGAGTGTACAATGTTTTTTTTTGTTCAAAGTTTTTATAAATTTATGGAGCTCACAGATTATTTTTATTTTTGACATTTGAAAAATTCAAAAAAGTCGTTTAGAAATTTTACCTCAAAGTAGTAAAAATATGATATATATCAAAATATTTTTATTTTTAAGATGGCTGGGTCTACTTAGTTCTTAGGATCGTTCTTAGTTCTTCCTAGTTCTTAGTTCTTAGGATTGTGAAAGTGAGTAATAAAAAATTAATTTCGTCAATTTAAAGATAATTTATAAAAAATTGTATTTTTTTATCAAATTTTATTTTAGCATTGAAGTGGACCAAAAGTTTAACTTTGAAGTTAATAAACATAAATAAAAGCAAAATTTTGAATTAGAAAGTGGAGTAAAAATCATGTTTTTATTGAAATTGCTACAGAGATTTCTTTAAAGCAGAATTTATAAGTTTCATATGAGCAAGTTGAATACAAATAGAAGGGATTGAAAAGAACTTAAAAAGAGTAAAGGAAGAAAATAAAAAAACTGGTGAAGTGAGAAAAACATGGTATTATTTTATCAACAGAAGATATCTCGGTAACTGAAAATTCGAATCAAAACGACGGAATTGAATCTGGTCCTTCTTCTGCTCCTTCATCGGAATTAAGGACGAATTTCCCAAAGCGAAGGAGATCAGTTTCTTCTGCTGATAGAGAAGCGCAGATTGAAAGGAGACATCGGGAGCGGATGGATGCTACAAATAAATTTTTAAATATTTTCCAACAAATGGTTGACAAAAAGGGTTTGTGGTGTTGGAAAATATTAAAAAAAATTTTTTTAGCATTTTATTTTATTGTTTTTTAAATGAATTTTGGTTTTAGTTTTCCTTTTATGTTTAATTTTTGTTTTAGATTTTGTTTATAGTAATTGTTTTTAAAATTTTATTTCCTCTTTCTTAATAATATATATTTATAACAATAAATACATTTAATAAAATAAAAACATAACGAATTCATCTACTGTTATGAAATCTTCCTCCATATCATCATTTTGCAAACATATAATATGCAAAATGCAAGAAGCAATTATGTAGCTTACAATGGATGAAGGTTTAAGGCTATCTATATAAAACAATTGTCGAAATCTACCTTTTAATAACCCAAAAGCTCTTTCAATAGATGTTGTTGTTGTTTACATTTAAAGTGAACCTGTTTAAATATCTTTTGTTCTACAGTTAATCGGCTGTTGTAGTGAATAAGCTGAATCTCCTAACAAATATTGGTCATGCTTAAAACAAAATTCACCTGAAATAATTATAAAATATCACACTTATTCTAAATTCCCTCGTATACTTTTTACGAAAAATTAACTACGCTACGAAAAACAACTTTTAGTGATTCTAAATTCCCTCGTAGAAAATTTAATTTGCAATGGCAACTTCGACGTTTTTTAATTTTTTTAAGTAAAAATTATGATTATTTTCAAATTTGTAGTAGGTACCTATTAATTTTTGAATATTATTTTGAGAAAAAAGTATTTTAAGATTAATTATAAATAAAAAAAAAATAGTAAGATAGGTATTTCATATAATTTCTTTAATATTTTGTTATGTCTAGTTCTTTCGTTATTCTACCCTTAAAAATTTTAATATATGAAGTACGAATATGCTACGAATGAATTTTTCTTTCGTAGATTTTCGCACTTTTAACGTAACGTTAAGTCGGAATTGAGAATCACTTTTTCGTAGATTATCTCCGACGTAGCCGTACGAGGGAATTTAGAATAGAGGTGTATGTTTAAGAAATATTTTTAGATTTGTTAATTTTGAAACAAATTGTAATTTAAGTTGTTCAACTTGCAACAACAAATTTTTTTACCTTCTTCCAACCAACTTTTCAACTTTCAAAATGGTCTTTCAACTTGCCTATACACGATTCAACTTCGCAAGTACGCGTACCAAGTTGAAAACCCGGTCGGTCCATCGTGTATGAGCAACATAATAAATAAAAATTTTTTACTTTCATTCTATTTCTAATATTTTTTGTTTGTATCGTAGCCAATTTTTCGTAGAAAGTCTACGAGGGAATTTGGAATAGGGATGATAAGAGTCAAAAAAAACGCGTACATACTCAAAAAGTATTTTAATATATGAGTTTCAATAATTTCCGGTCAATTTATAGGTATAATTGTGTAACATACTTTTGAGTGAATACAAAATTTTACGTTTTGAAAAAATTACTAACAGATTTACTCTAGAAGAATACTCTATAATCTATATTATATGTTACTTGGTTCTTCTTGGTTCTACACTGTATATGTTGTTCTATCGTTTATCTGAATTTTTCCAATTTTTAATTTTTTTTTTATAAAATATACCAAAACCAAACCCTCAAATCATTTAAACAATTATCACTTTATTTAATAGGAAAAATTTATTTTCTTTTTAAATTTCCTATCATGTTTTATTTTTGTTTTAAAATTTATTTATTTATAAATTTAAATTTTTTTTTTTGAGTTTAATTAAATTTAAAAAACGTACAATAAAAAACAATATTATTATGATTGTACTTTGACGTAACATTGCTATTTTATGTAAAAAAAAATTGTTCTATAAAAATTTTATTATATTTTTTTTATAGTTTAGATTTTAATTTTATATTAAAATTTATTGTAAATATAATTATTGTTTTATGTATTGAAGCGCAAACATTCTTTTAATTATTATTTTTTAGTCTTTCGTAAAAATGAAAAATTAATTTATATATATATATATATATATATATATATATATAACATATATAATAATCTTAAAAACTAAATAAGTCTTAAAATCTACCAACGAATTTTTTTTACTAAAAGCGGACATAATGTTGAAAATGCGATTCCACTAAAAATTCCTGTTATCAGCATTGCAGCAGCAAACATTCCGGCAGTAGATGCATACTTTTGCGAAACACTTTGTGGTGTGTACATCATTCCTAACGAACTGAAATATTAATTTAATAATTTAATATCTTTGTTCAGTAATATATTATCGAAATTTTTAATGTTCAATAAAAATTTAATTGACACCTTAAATAACCAGACGAAAATGACATTAAAATTGCAATAACCCAATATAACCAATTACTCGTAATAAGAACTGGTAAAGCACGTTCCGTATTTAGTGGAAGATAATTGCATAACAAAAACAATGGTAAAAATGCAGCTCTAAGAACTACTGGATATACTAAATATTTTGGTTTCGGCTGAAATGAAAATTGTTATTAACTTTACAAATTAAACATATATTACGAAATATAATAATCACCCAATGAACCCATGATGTAGCCAAACTTCCAAGCATTGCAAAAAGATTAAAAGTCAAAAAGCATGTAATTGAAACAAAATATTTTATAGGAACTGGAAACCATGTTTCGTCATCTTTATTAAGTTGAATATCTTTTGTATAAAAATATTTTTAAGAATTAAATAAGATTTATATTAAATATAATTAAACCAAAATACCTGAATGAACAGCAGGAAACACTGATAAGGTTACGAAGAAAACAAAAAATACATTAAATAATTGTGGATAACTCTGACGTAAAATTAGTAAATAAGGTATTTTATTATCAGAAGTTTTAGCTTCTTTTTCGATTTCTTTTTCGGTCTTCATTTCATGATATCTAAAGAACCTCTAAAATAATAAAAATTGTTATGTTTATTAAAAGCAAACAATAATTAATAATAAATTGGAAATTTAATAATCAGATTGTATAAAAAAATTTTAAAATTTAATTACTTACATTTAATGGTAAAGCAAAATACGTGTCAAAACATATTAAAAGTACAAACATAGCAGTTATAAAATAATAAATTGCGGCAGTTCTTGTTGATGATGCAAATTCAGTACTAATTATGCTTATTATTGTTGTAAATAAACCACTAATATTTGATCCCAATACAACAGCTCCGGTATATTTAAGTGGTAAAGTAGCAGCCATACCATATACGGTATTTTGATATATTCCATTAGCCACTAAAAAAATGTTAATTAATATTCTTTAAAATATAGTTGTATATGTAAGTAATTAAATCTAAATAACTGAAAAGTTAAAAAATAAATTTTTTTCTTTTTTGGTGCAAAGTAGATTTTTGAATTCTAAGTGGATATTGTTCCCCAAAATTAAATTAACATAGGAAAAAATACTGATATTAACATTATTATAAATTATTAGTGATACACTTATTAGTCATAATTTGGTTATTCAGTTATATATTATTTTATAATATTTAATCACTTTAATTTTAAATCATAAGTTTTTGAAAACTCTTTCTTAAGTATTTGGAGATATATCAGAACCTTTTTTTCTTAAGCTATATATATATATATTTATATAGTTTTATATTTATATTTATATATATATATATATATTGTAAATTGTTTCTACACAATAAGAAAACAGAAATCTTTTACTTACTATTTAAAATAACAACACATATCATTGTAATCCAGAAAAACATTGCTGGCCATTCCGTTGAATCACACATTGCTAAAATAACAGTTACAATAAATATAACAATTTCGATAAAAATACTCCAAACAATTCGAGTTGTTAAATTTCCACTAAAAAATAAAAAACAAGGAAACATTTAAAAAAGACTATCGCCATATGCAAATAATATTAATTTTACCCGATTTGTACAAATATATTCAACCAATTAAATAATAAATTTGGAATTTGCGCGGCAAATCCAACATAATTCATAAAATATTTGGCATATACAATATCTGATCCAATAACGCCAGGTTGAGATCCCAATTTAAAATCCACAAAATACTAAAATATTAATATATTATTTTTGTTTTCGTTTAAAAACTAATTCAAAAAACGTTATATTTACACTTTTTGCTGTTATAAACATATTCCATGGCATAAGCGTTCCAAGACCATGTAAAACAAATGTTAAAAATACTAATTTCCATTTATCAATTGGCGGACTCATTTCCATTCTGACTCTTTCTATTGTCATGCCTTAAATGAAAATAAAAAATGGTTTTATAAATTACAACTTTTTTTTTACGAAATATTTATATAATTTTTTTTTTTTGATTAACTTTCATATTGAATTATGTATATGCATACAAAAAAAAGCAACTTCAGCTAAAAATTTTATATTGGCGTGTAACATTTTTAATTATGTTTATATAATTGTTTTTGTTTTTAATTTACTTTTAAAGTTTAATTCATCGTTTGGTAAATTATTTGCTTCCCAAGCTGGTGTCAAACGAACCGGTTCTGTTAAAAATGGTGATCTTTCACTATTCCCATCTGTAACAAGTTAAAAAACAACAAATTTTACAAAACGCAATTCAATAAAAAAATAAAAACTTGGAGTGAAATTGTTTTTATACTTACTTTGAAACTGAGCCTTCGACAGCACATCGCTTTCCTCCTTATTAAACATTATGAAAATTTAAAGTGGATCTAATAAAAAGAAAAATTACCGAATATTATATTGAAATAATTGTGATATTTTTCAGTTACAACAAATGTAAAATACCAAAATATTGGGATTTTCAGAAATATTAATATATTTCATATTTGTCAGTTATGAATCCAAAATTAAAATCCCAGAACTTAACGTCTTTGATAGGAGAAATTATGATCGAAGGTACCGCACTTTTTCTAGATATACTGTAGTTCTAATTACTTAAGCGTTAAACAAGTTTATAAAATTTGTATCTGCTTAAGTTGGGTGTATGTGATGTAAAATTTGTATCTGCTTAATCAACATTATAGTAGGTTGAGTGGTTTAATCTGCATTATAGTAGAAAGTAGTCATATAACGCATTTTTACGAAATTCTGGAATGAGTTTGGAGTTTGATACATAAAATAATTATCAATTCAAAACTAAAGAGTATAAAAACATTGGAAATATTTTAATTTTTTCACATCATTATAGAATAGGTACTAACGAACGATAGTAAAACAAAATAAAAAAAATATTCGTTGCTCACCAAACAATATCTATTACAATAACAAGAAGTTTGACTCTCTATCACGTTAATCAAAAATTTTTGCGATCCAACTACATGCCTAAACATTTATTAAAAAAAATTTTTTAATTTAGACAGTAATAAAAATTTTATTTGCAAGAAGACAAAAAATTATAAACAGAATGGTGTAACGAAAATGGTTGTTTAAAATTTAATTAAGATTATTATTTCATCATCATATCATATTCATGTTTATTTTTGTTTTTTTTTCTAAAACAAAATTTTAGAAATAGAAGAATATAGAACAAAAGATAATAGAAATTATTTTGTTTTTATTTATTAACCGAAATTCGAAAATTGAAAGGTTGCTTTGATTTTTTTTATGAATATTTTTTTGCATTAAAAAAGTGTACAAATATAATTACATACAAATAATATTTAAATACATTTTAAAATTCGGTAGTCAGTGCAGTGGTGTGATACTTTTCTTTATGAATGTTTCATATTGTAAGCAGTAGTGCAGTATTTTTTGTGTAAGGACAATATTACAAAAATATAAATCATAAATTGAGCTACTTTTTATTTGACATACAAATATATTTTTAATAAAGTATAAAGTTCGATGTTGTTAGTAATAATAATAGTATTATTTAGTAGAAGTGTAGTGGCACCTAAGTAGTAATTATTTCTTTTATTTGATTTAAAATTCGAGAAAAATATTTTTATTACAAATTTACTTAAAATTTATTTGGTGCTTCATTTGTATGTAGGTAATAAATTTAATGAATTCTTTTCCAAAATGTAATAAATTAAATTTTCAAAGAAACCTTTTGGACAAGGTTTTCATAAATATGCAAAAGGTTGTTTTTTTGCTTTGGTTTCATTTAATTTGAAAATGTTAAAACATTCGAGTAGCTATTTTAAAAATTAAAAATCACGCATATAAAATAAATAAAAAAATTTCTTTTTAAATTTACGTAGAAAATTTAAGAAAAGTATTAAGCTAAAAATTATTTTATAAGTACATATTATAAACTATTTTATAATAGCAGTCTTTCCAAACCGATCAAAAATTCAAATAATTAAATGACTATTAATATCAAGATTTATATTTAATAAAGGCATTTGGATATCGGCAATAGAACTCTACAAAATTGATAGAACCTAGGTAACAAATGGATAAAATTTCATATTTAGAATAAAGCTGGAAGTTCACAATTCTTAAAAGGTAGTTAAGCATTCGAAAAAATATTTCAGAGAGTAATGTTTATACAAAACGTAGTTTAAAATATTCAAAGTACTAACAAGTTGTCTGACAGTATAGATGCTAGAAGAGATAAAATATTTTAGTAATTCTGGCTAAAAAAACTGTGCACAGGGTCTTACTATTAATTATATATATCTCAAAAATAAAAGTATTATAAGAAATAAAATAATTATCTTATTTTTCTTTATAAATTTTCTTTAGAATTTATAGAAAAACGGTTAAAAATTCACATTACTAAACATTTTGTGTTTCTTATCAAATTTTAATTTTTTTTTTTTAAATTTTTTTTTACTCATTAATTAAGTTTTAATATTATAAATTCAAACAAATTAATAAATATGTATTTATACATTTTATTAATAAGAATAAATAAATAAATAAATAAATTCTTACTCTAATAAACATTTTTATTAAATAATTTTTGTCCGAATTTTCACAACATAAGAAATTTAAGTCATATTCTAAATCTTTAAATAACTTAAATTCTAAATTAGTTTCTGTACAAATTTCATTGAAACATTTGAAGAATTTATTTCTTTAAGTTTTCTTTAAATTTATGATGTTCTTTAAATTTTTTAAGAATCCATCCACCAAAATAATGAAATGTTTAAAAAAAAATATCGAAAAACTTTATTATTATAATAAATATTAGATAAATATACATAACTTTTCACCATCTTCTTATAAAATGGAAAAATGTTTAACTAAAGGCAGGGCGCCTTTAAAAAAACAAACACCTCTATTTATAATTCCCTCGTACGGCATAGGCAGGGATAATCTACGAAAAGTGATTCTCAATTCCGACGTAACGTTACGAAAACTGGAAAAATCTTCTAAAGAAATATTCATTCGTACCATATTCGTATTTCATATTATGTCGTGATCAGTTCACTTCTGTACATATAAATAAAAAGTTTTAAATTAAATTACATTATATTTAATTGTTTAGTTAATTTTGTTTTGCAAAACTATTTAAAACTCTTTTCAAAAATTATTACTACAAAATTGAAAATAATAATGATCATTTTTACTTAAAAAATGAATTCAAACGTCAAAGTTGCCATTGCAAATTTAATTTTCTACTTGCGAATTTAGAATCACTTAAACTTTTTGTTCGTAACGTAGCCAATTTTTGGAAAGTCTACGAGGGAATTTAGAAGATGGGTATATATAAAAAAAAAAGTAATTTTACTTGCACAAATACATGTTTATGTCAGGATCTTTAAAAAAGCATTGTATAAATACTAGGTATTTAGTTTAATTTCTATTTGTAGCGGTAGTCATGTAGTGTATATCTGCTCTAATTAATGGAATTATTTTGTAATAGGGATAGTAAAAAATTACATTAGTGTGAATAAAATAATTTAATAGATATTCTTTGGTGTCTACCAAAGAACCAAAAGCTTTTACAGAAAAATCATAATGTGAAATATCTTTCCATGATTTCCGTAATTTATTTTTATTAAAGTAATTAACGTTTAATAATTAAATTATGATTTTTTTATAATACATAACAATACATTCCAATACATAAACACAAAAATTTTTTAAGGTATCAATCAAACGTTCAGTTTTTTCCAGTAACTAATAAACATTTTTATTAAATAATTTTTGTCCGAATTTTCACAACATAAGAAATTTAAGTCATATTCTAAATCTTTAAATAACTTAAATTCTAAATTAGTTTCTGTACAAATTTCATTGAAACATTTGAAGAATTTATTTCTTTAAGTTTTCTTTAAATTTATGATGTTCTTTAAATTTTTTAAGAATCCATCCACCAAAATAATGAAATGTTTAAAAAAAAATATCGAAAAACTTTATTATTATAATAAATATTAGATAAATATACATAACTTTTCACCATCTTCTTATAAAATGGAAAAATGTTTAACTAAAGGCAGGGCGCCTTTAAAAAAACAAACACCTCTATTTATAATTCCCTCGTACGGCATAGGCAGGGATAATCTACGAAAAGTGATTCTCAATTCCGACGTAACGTTACGAAAACTGGAAAAATCTTCTAAAGAAATATTCATTCGTACCATATTCGTATTTCATATTATGTCGTGATCAGTTCACTTCTGTACATATAAATAAAAAGTTTTAAATTAAATTACATTATATTTAATTGTTTAGTTAATTTTGTTTTGCAAAACTATTTAAAACTCTTTTCAAAAATTATTACTACAAAATTGAAAATAATAATGATCATTTTTACTTAAAAAATGAATTCAAACGTCAAAGTTGCCATTGCAAATTTAATTTTCTACTTGCGAATTTAGAATCACTTAAACTTTTTGTTCGTAAAACGTAGCCAATTTTTGGAAAGTCTACGAGGGAATTTAGAAGATGGGTATATATAAAAAAAAAAGTAATTTTACTTGCACAAATACATGTTTATGTCAGGATCTTTAAAAAAGCATTGTATAAATACTAGGTATTTAGTTTAATTTCTATTTGTAGCGGTAGTCATGTAGTGTATATCTGCTCTAATTAATGGAATTATTTTGTAATAGGGATAGTAAAAAATTACATTAGTGTGAATAAAATAATTTAATAGATATTCTTTGGTGTCTACCAAAGAACCAAAAGCTTTTACAGAAAAATCATAATGTGAAATATCTTTCCATGATTTCCGTAATTTATTTTTATTAAAGTAATTAACGTTTAATAATTAAATTATGATTTTTTTATAATACATAACAATACATTCCAATACATAAACACAAAAATTTTTTAAGGTATCAATCAAACGTTCAGTTTTTTCCAGTTTGAATTTGGGAATGTGTCTTCTTGTACGATTACCCAATTTTCTCCGAAGTTTATCAATTCAAGATATTAACAATCTTATATATGAGGCGTCCACTTTCAAAACTGCCTAATCAACTATATGAAAAAAAAATCTGACAACGCAATTAAATTATTTGTCAACTAATATATAATATACACAAAAAATCTCTTGAGAAATCGAATGAATTTCTATATATTTTTACATTTAAAATCTTATAACTTTTTCAAAATTGCGTATTTAAACTAAGAATACTTTTTCAAAATTGACTTAAAAACAGCTTATGTTGAGCAACAAAACTGTCTACTTTTCTGTGATAATATTGAATAGCTTTATTATACTCCTGCAAAACTCTCTATTTTTTATTCAAAACTTTCTATTTTTTATGTCAGTTAAATTGGCGCCAATATTGGTCAGTTCATATTGGCGCCAATATTTATGATCTGTCATACTTTCCTTGAATATGAACGTGTTTTATTTTTGGAAAAGTGAAGTAAGTTGTGTAATGTTATAACTTAGTGCAATATGGAAGGAGTTAAAATTGTAGAATCTGAGGAAGGAAAAGGAATGAATTTACATTCAACTATTTAATTGTGTACAGTTGAATGTAAATTTGAAAATAGCAATTTAATACAAAACTTATTATAGGTACGTTCAGTGATAAAAAAGGAAATGTTAAAAGCTTTATTGAAAGTTTAAAAGCTGTCGAATCACATTATACTAGAGAAAAAAGCACGAAAGTATATATGAGCAGTGATTGCAGTATTAGAAAGCTTTGGCGGTGCTATAATGATAAATGTGAATTACCTGAAACTAAAGTAAAATATGAATATTTTCTTCGTATTTTCGTAAATGATTACAACATTGGGTTTTCTTCACCAGCAACAGATGTTTGCTCAACTTGTCTTCAGCTTAAAACTAATGTGATTGATGGTTTACAAAATAAAATTGAAAATATGACGCGACTCAGAGTTCATCGTTTAAAATATAAGGCTTTTTATGAAATGCTAGGAAAGGACGAAGACAATGTTTTCAAGTTAAGTTTCGATTGCCAGAAAAACCTAATTTTACCAAAATGACCGGATCAATCAGCGTATTATACACGACAATTATATTTGTATAACTTTACAATTTGCAACGGATCATCGAAATCGGATCAACATAAAAATAATGTATTTATTTATACCTGGTTGGAAAATGAATTTCCACGAAGTTCGGAGCAAATAGCTTCTACGCTACATTATCACTTATGTAACGCATCTTTGGAAAATATGACTCAAATTCAACTTTTTGCAGACGGCTGTCCTGATCAAAACAAAAATTATACACTGATAGGCATGTTGATAAAATGGCTTTTATGCGATGCCCCGAAAGAAATAAAATCAGTTCAAATAACATTTCCAATTGTGGGTCATTCATTTCTTCCCCCCGATAGAATTTTCGGGCGAATAGAAAAAATTACAAAAAAAAAGGAAATTATACTCAACGCAGAAGATTACTTTGAAATATTTGACAAACATGGGACTGTAAAAAGATTAGGTGAAGATGTTATAGTATTTAACTGGAAAAAGGAATTAGGTCAAATATTAAAAGCTCCAGCCCAATGGCATTTCAAGTTTCACCAAAGTAAGAGAATTATAATTAAAAGGTCACTTAAGGGGAATGTCATTGTTAAAGGCGAGACGGCTTATAAAACTAATACAGGTATCGATCATTGTTAAAAAAAGGAAAAAATATTAGCATGCTAGATTTACAAGAAATACCAAAAGGGGTGGCTATTAAACAAGAAAAAAAGAATGATATTGAAAAGTTATTAAAAAATCACTTTGGACCGGATTGGAAAGAAAAAGAATTGTTTTTTTATAAAGAGCTTTTAGAGCGAAATTCGAGTCAAGATATTGTGCAATTTGAAATTGAAACTGAAACTGCATATATTTATTGCAAAAAATAGTTATTATATTTTTATATAAGTAATAAATATCGATGGCCCCAAACAATAGGAATATAACCCTACAATGATGTTAGGAAAATAATGAGTTTACAAGTTTTTCAAAATGTTTTTAATAAACGACTAAATTTCTATTTTTTAATTTTTATTATATCATACATTTTATTTCTTAATTATATTTACCATAGGTAATATATAATTAAGAAATTGTCTACGAAACTTAAATTGTGTTCAAAGGTACTTGCTGCATGTATGTAAAATTTATTTTTATATTTAAATGAATTATATGGAAAGTTCTAAATTTGTCATTGTTATTTAGAAATACATTTTCTGCATAAACTAATAATGAAACATATACTAAGAATTTAAATTAATTTAAATTTTGAAAAATTAAAAATAATTAAATTTTGTTATAAAAACTAAACAAAGCATTAATGGTTTTAATTTACATTAAAAACCATTATATAAACCTTTGTACATATATTATCACAAATTAATTTTTGTTCCAAATAACTTTGAGTTTAATGAAAATTAGTGACACAGATAACATGAGCATTATTATTATAATAAGTATTTATAACAGAAGTGCTCAAAATTCCTTATCATAAATATAAAAGATTAGTATTAATCAATTCTAATCGCAATATTAAAATATGAAATTAATCTTTTCCATACCTGAAACCTGAATCAAGTCATATTTCAAGGAAAACTAAATAGGGTTCCTACAAATCGATAATTTAAATCTAACCAGAATTTTTCAAACTAAAAGAATTAAAATTTTAAAAAATAAGTAAATTAAGAGAATTAATTTAAAAATTATTTATAATTGAAATAATTAATCAAGAGAACTAAATCATTCAGCAGTAAATGCACTACAGCTAAAATTAATAATCCTGAATAGAAGCAATTGCTGTATGTGTGTAACATTTTATTGAATTGGATAAAAAGTTTTAAATATGTAATTTCGTAATTGCATTTTATGAATACATTTATTTCAAGTTTTTTTGTTTTTGAATATTTTTAACAAAATAAATCAGTAAGAATTTTTAATATTTTTGAATTGATAAAATAATTAGAAAATGTTTTTAGTATTATAAAGTTAATTTGGTTACGATGGTTACTATCTTTTATGACCAGCTAATAAAAGGTTTTATGGTTTTAAAATAACTTTTGGGCTTCTTCAATTTAAACCAAATAGGTGTACGATATTTCTAAATCGGTTACACCGACTAACTGTTTCTTTACTTGTTTTAATTTTAAGCAATGAAGGGGTAATCCTGAAGGTATCAAAAAATTAATGTATTCTGTCGGCAAAATAATATTATCTCTTAAATCTGATATGACGGAATCCATTTTAAGACAACTCTCATTTAATGTGCCCTTTTGAAGCTATATTCGGAAAATTATCAATTGTTTCCCCAAAAACATGATTTATTATTGAACCAATAAATTCATCAGGTATTTTAATAATCGTTTCACTCAATTTAATGGGAACCTCATAATTACCTAATAGCAAAAGCCATTTTGAAAAGTATATCTCATTTGGATTTGATGTCATTTTCTTTTTCAACGAATTAAAATTACTTTAAAACATATTACACTATTTTGTATACATGCTTCAACTATTCCACCTTTTCCACCCATTGGTTAATTACATTTAGTTATATCTTTCAACAAACGATCGATACAATTAATTGCTAAAGCAGGAATCATTGAAGTCTTATCAATTAAAATAAGATATGCTTGACGAAGCACATTAGCATTTTGAGAACTCGCTTTTGTGATTTTTAGTTGGTTTCATTTTAATTGTGCAATTGTGCAACAGTATTTTCTCTCTTTTAGCATTAGATACCTAATACTTTAAAAAAATTTTTAAAATACTTCGACAAATATTTAAATTACGTTTTATATAAATATTGCTAAAAAATAAAAATTCGGATTTTTAAAAATTTATTTTCGAACGCGTTACCAATTTGATTATTGAGAAACTAAAAACTTAATCTTTTTATTACTTTAAAATTTTTCTTAATACGATATCATACCGATTTTTCTATTACAATTTTAACAAAAATAAAAAGAATTCCATTCATATTAAATTTTTTTTATATTTGCCTCTATATTGTATTTCAAATACATATATGTTGCTGTTCTATCAATACAATTGATGATCGAATTAGATTGTACGAAAATTTATTGTGATGTGAAATAGCTAAGTCTCGCTATCATATTTGTGATTAGTAGTTTGAATGGTTTGCGTTTTTAAAAATAAAAAATTGCAATTAAGATATTGTAAAATATTAAAACAAAATTAATAAGTATACGTATATCAAATTCAAAATATTTTTGAATTTATGACTCATCTTTTTGTAATATTTGAAATATACAACGAAAAACACCAAACAACTGATAAAATGTCTTTTTTAAGTTATATTTTTCCGATAATAAATTTGTTTTCTACACTTTTTTTTTATATAAAAAATCTTCGAAAAGAGGAACATTTCCAAAATTTGACGTTTTGTATAATGACTAATAAATTATATGATGATATGTTTTTATTGTGTAAGACTGAAATCGTACCAAATATGAGTAAATTTAAATAAAATTGTACTTTTGGTTTACACAAAAAAGAAAATATTGACAGCCCATTATTAGTCTTACACAACAAAAACATATCATAGAATTGATTTGTAATTTTATAAAACGTCAAAATTTGGAACGGCTTTATTTATATTTCAAAACATTCAAACAATCAAAGCAATTGTTGACTTCATTTCGTTAACTCACATTTGACGTTTTATAAAAAGACTAATAAATTATATGATGATATGTTTTTATTGTGTAGGACTAAAATTGTACGAAATTTGAGTAACAAATGGGAGTTGCCTTTTTTTTTTTTTTTTTGCTAGGGAATGAAATGCTTGAAAGCCACTAATTGAAAATGTGCGGTATTTCGTTGGGTAGTGTGTGAAACCTGTGATACAAATGTACAGTTTGATTACAGGGATGGAATATGAAAGGATTTTAGAATTGTGGGAGGTTATTTGGGAGTTCAGGATTATAGTGGATGGGAAAAATTTGGAAGAATATTTAGGAGAAAGATGTTAATATTCTTCTTAAATTTATTTAAGTCGTACACATACGAATTACCAACTTTAGAAAACACATTGCACGGGGTGTGATAATAATTTCGACATCTCAACAATTCGACACAGTAGGGATGAGCATCTGTTGCACTCCTTGTTTCACGTTGGAAAACTTTGAGTAGAGGCATTAATTGTTTTATTTCCTTAGAACAGGTGTTCGTCCCCACCAGGTATCTATAAAACAGGGTAAGTGACCAGACTGTGCGCCGATGGCTAAGTGGAGTGAGCGTAAAGGAAAGTTAAATAGTAAAGGATAAATAGAAGAGGTTGCGTAGGGTTTTGAAATGATAGAGTAGGTTTTTTTAAGAACCATCGTTGTGATTCCATCTGGACCGGCTGATTTTTTTGTATCTAGATTCTTCAAGATTTTCATCACTGCTCGCGTCCTAAAGTAAATTCAACCAAAGGAGCAGCCAACTTCTAAATATTTGGTGGTCTTTGAGTTGACTGTGGCAGTTTTGAGTTAAAGGAAAATTGTTTGCCAAAAAAGTTTGCCTTTTCTTTTGAATCTGACACAATTGAGTTGTTTTTATCAATAAGCGGAGAGAAAGAGGACCCGCTAGTGTCCTCCTTTAGATTTTTTGCAAACGTCCAAAAAGATTTGCTATTCTTAGGCATATGTAGGAATTTACGTTTCAACCCTCGGTCGAATAAGAATTTTTGCTTATTAATACCTCTCTTACATCCGTTTCGAACCACGATATAGTTGGCCCTGTCAGACTCCAAACCGCTGTTCCTCTTTTTTACGAATGGCTTCTTTGCAAGTGCGATTAAACAATGCTCTGGATTCTCGTTTAATATTTTGAGTGGTGAGTGAGGGGTTAAAAACAGATCCAAGAGGTGACCCTCTTGATCAGCTCGGTCGGGTACCCTAGTGGGATTTTGGACAAGTTGAGAAAGATGGAATAGTGAGGAAAATAATTCAACTTGTTTCCCACTTGAAAAATTAAGCCAGTCTTTGTTGTGCACGTTGAAATCCCCTGCCAGAACAATTTCGGTTTCTGGACATGATTCCAAAATTTCATTGATCTGGTTTGGAAGATTGTCAATTTCCACAGCAGTTTCTTGTTCATCTGAATTGGGAGATCTGTATAAAAAACAGAAATGTATTACATGCTTTTCAACGAGAATTTTAACCCAAATATAATGGAAGGTTGAGCTAGAAGGTGTATATTTATCTAGTCTAGAGTGTTGAAAGCAATATCATTTTTAATGTAAATCGCGATTCCTCTTTTGGATACGAAGTATGAAACAAGTGAGTAGCCAGTAATATTAAAATTATCATTTTGTCCACTGACTTGTGTTTCACCAAAGGCTAAAATTGCTGGTTTTGTAGAGTTAAGATGACATTCTACGACATGAAAATTAGCTTGGAGGCCCCCCCGAATATTACAAAAATTAACACGAAAATTGGCAATTTTTAATAATTAGTAAAAATAGATAAAAAATTTAAGTTTTGAAAAAAAAAAATAATCAAAAGTTTGTTGAAAACGTATAAAATTTAATTATTTTATAATTTAAGTTAAATATTATATGTGTACGATTCATACAACCTGAACAAGTAATCACCGTTTATAAAAATAAATATTTTATTAACAATATTTACAAAATACCATCAACCTTATTTTATTCTGCTATGATTGAGCAATCGATTTATAACACCATTCAACAGTTTTTAACTAGACCTTATTGAATTTAGTTACAACCAAAAACTCACACAGCAAAATCTATGTTTTAGTAAATCTAAAACTAAAACATAGATCTAAAATCTAATGTTTAATCTTGAACTAGAAAGGAAATTTAAGTTCATTTCTAGTTCAAGAAATGAACTAAAATTTCAGTGCTTCCCTTTCTTTTATGATTAAAATAAAAAAAAAAATGAGTAAAGTTAACGTATACCATCAAAAATGAAAACAATACAAATTAAAATAAAAACAAGTAAAGAAACAGTCAGTCGGTGCAACTGACTTAGAAATACCCTACACTTATTTGGTTCAAATTTAATGGGAAGTCCATATATCATTTTAAAATCATAAAAGCAGTTATTAGTTTGATCGTAAGACATTACTAACCAAATTTACTTTACAATACTAAAAACATTTTCTAATTATTTTATCAATTCAAAAATATTAACAATTCTTACTAATTTATCTATTTAAAAATATTAAACAACAAATTAAGTTGAGATAAATGGATTCGTAAAATGCAATTACAAAATTACGTATTTAAAACTTTTATCCAATTCAACACAACTGCAGCAATTACTCCTTTTCAGAATTTTTAGCTGTAGTGCATTTACTGTTGAATGATTTAGTATCCTTGGTTTTTTATTTTTTTTAAATATTCACTTAATTTACTTATTTATTAATGTTTTATATAATAAAACTCAAAGTTATTCGAAAGAAATATTAATTTGTAATAATATAAACATAAAAGTTTATATAATTTCATGGTTTTTAATGTTAGTTAAAACCATTAATGCTTTCATTAGCTTTTTATCACAAAATTTAATAATCAAAATATTCAATAAATGTATTTCTAAAATACAATGATAAATATAGAATTGTTCATATTTCCAGAACCCGAAACCATGGTACGATTTCACCCATATGCAGTCCCATTCATACTTTCAATACTAGTTAACCCTTGTACACAATTGGAACATTGTATATTAATTTTAAGTTACTTTTTTTATTAATTTCCATGATAAGCCTTTCAACCTTTAGAGGTCTAAAAGAGTTACCTGAACCACCACTCCAATTGATCATAATTTGAAGCTTCTACATTTCTTTGAAGTTACTATTTCTATTATTTTCGAAAATATGCTTTCAGATCTTCAAAACTATGTGGATGGTCCCCGACCCACTATTTCAATTGGTTCAAATTTTCGAGCACACTAAGGCAATAGAAAGGGACACCCGGATACTGAATTTGGAGGTTCTAACTTCTTTGAATTCGGAATCATGCTCGTTTGGCCTAAATTCGATGAAAAAGTTCCAGGATCCGAAGCCAAGGTTGGATTTCGCCTATATGCAGTCCGCGCCGTTCTTTCAATACTAGTGAACAATTGGAACGTTATATCTTAATTTTAAGCTATTTTTTTAAATATTTTAAATGATATGCTTTGAGGTCTTCAGTACTGTGTGGATGGTCCCCGACCCACTAGTCCAATTGGTCCTAAATTTGCAGGACTCTAAGGACATAGAAAGGCGCACACTGATACCAAATTTGAAGGTTTTATCTTCATTAGTTTCGGGATTATGCTTGTTTGGCCTAAATTCGATCAAAAGCTTCTAGGATCCGAACCCATGATTCGAACTATAGTCTCATTGCTAGTAACCTACACCACAAAATTCATGATTGTAGCTCCATTAGTTGATGAGTTATCCTTATTTTTTTTATATGTTCCTTGGCTCTTAGAACAATTAAAAGATTCAGAATCCGAACCCATAGGCCGATTTCGCCCATATGTAATCCCCATCGTACTTTAAGGCCCAGTAACCTACATTTAAAATTTCATCAAGATAGCTCCATTAGTTTTTGAGTTATCGTGCCTACGGACGGACGGACATGTCTATATCGACTCAGGAGGTCACTTTGATCACAAATATATATACTTTTCCATATCTAGCTCGCTTCCTTTAGGTGGTTACAAACACCATACCAAAGTTAATATACCCTTTTCCTATTTCATAGGTGTAGGATATAACAATACTGTGACATAGTATTGATTGTATTAATTAATGAGCGAATTTAAAAATAAGAATATTACAATCCAAGGGAGAGGGAATGATATGGATATATTTTAATTGATTTGTTTACAACTACTAGATGTTAGATAAAGAGTAATCATCAATAAAAAACAAAAAGCAGTATTACATTTAATGTAAATAAAACAAATCACGTGTCGGTATGAAATTCAAAGTAAAATTAAAAGTGAAATATTATATAAAAAAAAATCAAGCATTAAAATTGAAAATTAAAAATAAATTTAAAAATAATATTTTCAACACAAAATAAAATAAAAAGAACATAAGTGATTTTTAGAAAATGAAATTAGAATTAGTAAAGGAATTATTAAATTATAGAAAACAAAAAAAAAATTTAAATAATAAAAAAAAATTATATTGATAAATAAAAAGAGATATACTTCTTAGCTTACCGCCATTGGAGATGCGGCCATATTATTCAAATCACAACACTTAATTTTAATATTTTTTTTTTGAAAACACAAATTAAATTTAATTTTAAAATAAAATAAAAAAAATTTTATTTAATTTTTTTTGTTATTTAAATAAACAAAAAACAGTGTTAACCTGTTGAAGGCTGAAGAGTCCAGAGGAATACACAAAAAGAGACATTCACAGCCCGTGACTATTATTGACTATTATATATAATAACTATACTACACTCATAATTCAAATTAAACGTTTTGTTTCTTGGTTGATAGTTTGTTATGAATGTGTAGATGTGTACATTTACAATATTAAATTTTTTATTCTTCTTTTTCTAAAATTTTGTGTTAAAAAGGAAAAAATACAAATTTCACAATTGTAAATTTTACTGATTTTCTTCCAACCAAATGTTAAACCTTTAATACGGTATTTCAACTTGCCCATACATGATTCAACTCCGCATGTACGCGTACCAAGTTGAAAACATCGTATATGTGATGGATAACAACAAAACAGGTTCATTGTGTATGGAGTGCATAATAATAAATTTAAAGGTATGAGTATTGCCATCATTATTTATTGTGTGAAGAATATTTATAACAATTTTGATATGCAATATTTTTTTACATGTTGGCAAGGTCTCGCCAACACTTGTGCATTATATATATGATATCATCTGTTTATGTTTTTCTGCATTATAACAAGGTATAAAATTAAAAACCTAAAATTTTTATTACGTATAAAGTTTTTTGAAATACAAAAAATTAATCTGGGGTTCGTGTTTTTTCATAAAAATTTATTTGAATATACAAATATGGGATAAATACGGGACAATATACGAAATACGCGAAATACGGGTCGATTATCAAGCTCATAAATTAATTACATGCTTGTTTAAGCAACTTTTACAATTATTTTTATTTCATTATTTATTCTTTACCTATTTCATGCTTGTTCACCCTATATCATAAATATGTGTTTTTGTACCTATTTAAATTGTTTTTTTTTTACGAACAAGGGTTGCCAATGTTAAACAATTTGGTTTTAAATTTTTATAAAGCATAGATTTGCATATTAATAATATGTCTATAAAGATACAGTATATTTTAACATTGTTCTATATATAAAATTTAAGTTTATATTGATTTGTTAAATGTGTGTGTAAAAATTAATTAATATCCAAATTTTTTCTTAATTAATATTTAAATTTTAAATCGAAATCTATGTTAAACAATTTGATTAGTAATTTCAATAAATAATGTTGTAAATAAAAAATGATTTCCATTTTTTTTAAATATATATTTATGAATTAATTTTTCACTAAAATTTCACTAAAATATTTTGTACTTCTATTCAACATTTCGATGATGGTAATCTTAAATTTATATATCGATATATCTCCAAAACTATTGGTCCTACAGACACGTTTATAATTTTTCCGACCCCACACCCTCTCAACCTTCAAATCAAAGTGTGTCTTATGAATATCGGCTTCTAGTTTCGGCGCTATCTCAAAATAAAAAATCGGGCTTACGAAATTATATATGTACATGAAAGAAAGATAGGTACCTACTACTTTTATTATGAGTTATAATAGGTCAAACAGTTTTTTAATTATCAAACTTTTTTAAGTAGAATACATAACATAATACATACATATCCCATAAAACAAATATTACATATAGTTTAAATCGTACTAAAAATGTTTGCGAGTTTTCCATATTGGGTAAGTTTTGCAAAACCACTCTGTTATTGAAATTTCTGCAAGAGAAAAACTGAACGATATATTGTATGCTTTTTATACAAGACGACGCTTTGTTTTTTTTATCTATGTATTGTTAAAGTATAGGAATATAGAAACGAAATTTGAAATTTATTTGAAATTTTGTGAAATTAAATATGAAAGGAAAAATTTAGTGTATTTTAAATTTTTTTTAAATAAGATGTTAAAACCAAAAACAATATTTAAAGTGCCGCGGCTGTGACTTTGTCAGTGATATGAGGAAACCCAAGAGATCAAAATGAAAAGAAAAATATGTATTTTTACCACGCCTCCTGAAAATTATTTGTATGATCTAGATAATTTAGAAAATAAATTTATAAATTACTTTAATTAAATTAGTATAGAAAAAGAATTAGATAATTAAATATAATTATGAATGTTGTAATAAATGTAACAAATCTTTTTTTTCTTCAAACTGTGTATTTATTTTCTTCATATTTTATTTTATATAACTATTTAGTAAAAACATTAAAGAATTTGATATAAAAAATAAATTTTTAAAATGCATATAAAATTTGATTTTAATTTTTTATGCTTTCTTTTATTCTTTTCAGCTTTAAAATGTTTTTTTCAGTAATGTTTTTAAACTGTTAAATTAAATATTCTATAACAAAACAAAAAAGTTTTATTAAATGTTAGAACTAAACTTTTATTTCATAAGTTTTGTCTTTCTACTTTCCACTGATGTTTACAAAAAATAATTATTTAACAAAATAATCGAAAAAAACCGAAATAATGTACGAAGAAATAGATATCGATCAGTCAATCTACAAGAAAAACTGAAAGAAAAAGGAAAAGCAAGAGAACGTGTTGAAACAAAATAAATATAACAAAAAAACAAATTTGCAACTTCTGGAAATTGGGATACTAAAATTTTCTTGAAGTTATTACAACTGAAAGGCATTTAGAGATTTATTTAAAAATAAATCAATAAAAAAAAAACAAATACTTACCGGTTACTGAGAAGAACTATGACACCGCATGGCAACTTCTGGATAAACATTAAAATAATATAACAAGATTACTCATCAATTAAAAAATCTGTTTAATCAACTTAACATAAAGTATGCAAGAGGAATAAAAAAAAATTATAAAACTTATAAAATTATAAATATTTTCAGTAGAAAATTGGGATCCTCTTTTAATATATTTACTTGTAGAAAAATTTGATAAAGAACCTTACATATTAAATGAGCAATCACTAAGCTCACCTCGGGAAATACAGACATTAAAGCATTTTTTCGAGTTTCTCTAAAATGGATTCCAAACATTGGAAGCTTTAGAAAGAAAAGCTTCAATGTTCGGTATGTTATCAAAAACAAAAAATTTATCAATGCGAAAGATTCAAAGCGTATAATGAATATCAAAAAATAGAACACGTTACAAAACATGAATTATGCTAAAAACCATGTTGTGCCAGGACTTTTCTCTGTAAATTTTAAATCATAATTTCTGTGCAACATATGCGGCAAGCGCCTCCACACAACTTTATATAGATAATAAATCACGAATACTCAAGAAAGACGATAATAGGGTTTAAATATCAACGCATTATTCTTCGAATTCATCATATTGTAGCAAAAAACTCTTAGCAACAGTCATCGTTGAAATACAACGAAAATACGATTCGTACATTAATCTCAGAGCTTTTAGTTTTTAATCCATCTATATCTGTTGTAGTAAATTAAAATGTAATATATCTCAAGATTTGAATCATAAACTTATATAAAGAAATATTATTTAATTTAACGAGTTATCTTCCATCGGAAAATATTACATCATATGGGGCATTATCAACGATCTAACTTTGCGAAATCCGTACTTTTACTAATCTAAACCTACAGTTATTATACTCGGAGTAAGTGTTTGTGGCAAATCATTTTAAACCATGTAATCAAGGGAAAACGAGGTACACTGATCGCTCAAAAAATTGAATTGGAGCACATTTTGACGCGTGAAATTATGAAACAAAAATAAAATAATTCAATAAGTATAGCTCACAGTTTATTTGGAGTTTTAGACGAAAATGCGCCGAAAAATATGAAGCTCAATTAACTGACCTAAAGGAAAACGAAAATAATCTTGTAAATCTTCTAAGAAATCAAACTTCTATTGCTGACTCTACAATCAATATACTAAAAAGGGAACAGAAGCAAAAAAAAAATTAAAAATTAAAATTACAAACAATTAAAAAACAGTTCTCAGTATTATCAGACGAAATAAATGGAACTAAACAGCATGAAAACATTTTTGGGAAATTTAATTCAGCAGTTTTGTTAATAACATTAAAATTAAATAGTATGAGAAATACTCAACAAGCTGTTCTATATTATTAACAAGCTCGCAACTATCTATTTAACTAAAAATAATTCGAGATCATATTCCAAGAAATTTGAGAATTCCGGGATATCTAAAAGTAAATCAGATTCTTACATTATATCAATTAATGGAAACAAAAACTCGAGTAACTACCAATAACATACTTTTTGAAATTAAAATACCATTATTAGATGCACAATACTACAAAATGTATCAATTAATTCCAATTCCTATGAATATCTCAAAACAATTCGTATACGTTGAACAACTTATACACCCTAATTCTTCAAGACGCATCTCTCAAACGATGAAAAAAATTCACCGCTTCGCCTCTAGTTAAATTTATAATTCTCTTAGTCAGACGATAAAATTTTTAAATGTTGGTACTACTTCGCTGCTGTCAAAAAGAAAAAAAAGTTTTTTAAACTAAATTTGAATTTTTTTCTTGCTTTGAAAAGTAAACAAAATAAAGAGTCAAGATTTTTAAATTTTAAGTAGTGTTTTGTTTTTTTGTTAATTTATAAAGTAAAAATAAAAGTAAATAAAATGTCATCGTTTATGTTTTACGATTCTTCGATAAAATAAATGAATAACATAACAAAAACACAAAAATTTAAAATTATTTTAAATATTACTTAATTTTCTGCTAGTTGCATTTTATGTTTAAATTAAAACAAAGAACAAAAAAATTTTATTTGAAGCGATACTCTTATCGGTTACACAAACAGAGGTGATATAAAATGGCTATCGTTTCGTAGCAAAAGTCTTAAAGAATACTACAAGCGACGCATTTGACAGTTCTTATCGCGTTAAGTATAATGTACCGCTTATGCGTCTTCAAGAATAGAAATTGATCGCTTAAGCGGATTTTTTCGTATGAAGCGACTAAAAGAATATGGGTGATAATTACACATCGTGATAGGTATACACCTATGGAGAATGTTCGGATTGCGATCTAATGTAAGTAAATGTGAAATGGAGCTACTCAATATGAAAAGCAATTTAACACCTTTCTGTAAAATAAAGGGTTAAACAATGAATACCAAAGGGATCAGTATATATGCTGCTAATAACTGGATATGTATTTTACCTAAAACGATTACATTTGATTTTTGATGTGGCAATAATTTTAAGAAGCTAACACCACAGACTAATATACTATACAGATCCACAAAAGTTAAAATTTCATATTTTTCAGTAGCGAGATGAGTTCGTAGTTAAGGCACTGTATACTACAATAATTTATACATAAAACTAATTTGTTATTGTTTTTTCATTGAATGTTATACTGACGAAAAAAAAAGAAAAAAATAACAACAAAATCAATTTTGTGTTATACAAAAAGCGAATCAAAGAAAGAGAATACAAATAATAAAAATTCTAAAGAATGAGTATATCTATATATTTGATGTTAATATTTATATTACTATATATTCAAAATCACATAGTGCTTGTGATTGTTTATCTTAACATGGGAAACTTTTTTTCTTGCCTTTAAAAAGAACTGCTATGTATAAAAAATGTATAATAGACTAGAGACTATTAGAAGGATAGATAATAATTTAACGACTGAGCATTTAATGTAGGTTTTGTATGTAATTTAGTAAATTTTATAGTGTTATAAACGAAAATACATGTTGTATATCCTGTTAAATTTTTAATATAAAAATATCATACGCGCCAGTTTAGTTATTTGAACATTTTTTAAAGCTAACTAGCTAAATTGCATTTGAGCGACTTTTTAAAGCTACTTGTAAAAAGTTAATTAATATTGTGATAACTTGATAAGTGTATTTAAGTGCATACATATTAATATTGTCAATTGTGATAAGTGTAAGTACATAATTATTTATAATCATGAATCATCGTACAAAAGAAATGTGTTGTATAAAGAATTGTGGACAAAAACTTAATACAGGTGAAAATATACATTTACATCGGTTTCCAAAAAATAAAGATCTACTTGATCAATGGTGCCACAACTTACAAATTGATTTAAATTTAAGTGAAATAAATAATTTAAGGATTTGTTCAAAACATTTTGATAAAAAATTCATAGGTAAAAAAAGAATTTTAGAAGGAGCTATTCCTCTATATTTTTTGGGACATGAAGAGAATAACAGCTTATTTTCAATACCAAGTGTGTCAAGTTGTTCATATCGAAGAAAATGTTGTGTACCCAATTGCAAAAACTCTGAAAATCATTTTTTTAATTTCCTAGTAACAAGGAAGCCAGGCAAAAATGGCTTGATAATTTTAATTTACATGGAGACTATCCTAAAAATTTATTCGCTTGTCAAAATCATTTTGCTTCAAAAGATATTGGGAAAAAGAAAAAATGCGTTTCCATCACGAAAATGCATTTTGAAAGAAACTAATAAAAAAATTAATGGAAGTTCAAATCGGGAAGAAAAGACAGCAGAAAGTTCAAATATGTGTGATCAGATCTATAATTTTGATTTAGAGTCTTCTTTGGGTTCAATACAAATTCCTAAACGTATGTATGAAGGTCCTGCATCAAAAAATTTAAGTAAGTGTTATAAACCATTAACGTTAGAAGATATTTCTACTCTGCAATCTCCTCATAAAAGACGCAAATCATCGCAATATGACGAAATATTGTTTTGTTATGAATGCAAAATAAAGGAAGAAAACTTAGCTTATTTCAAAAATCAGGTAAACTTGTATGCCACCAAATGCTTAAAATTGCAAGAAGAAAATGAATTATTGAAAAAAACAGTTAAAAAAAATGAAAAATGAACAAAATAATGTAGAGGTGAGTATAGATTTATTAGAAAAAGTAAATGAAAATACAAAACAATTTTGTAAAATGTTGTTATCAAAAAAAAATATTTACAATGATGATCAAAAAGTTTTAGCACAAAGTATAAATTTTAAGTCATATTCAGTATATTCATATTTGAGAGAAGAATTACAGCTGCATTTGCCTAGCCAATCCTCAATTTATAATTGGAGCCCAATTAAAGTTCTGCAACCTGGTTTTAATCAGTGCCTTTTAGAAAATCTGCAAAAATTCTGTTCTAAAATGGACACGAAGTCAAAACAAGCAGTACTTTTAATAGACGAAATACATATTCGCAGAGACTTGGCTTACAACATCTCTAAAGATTTAATTGATGGCGTTACTGACCTTGGTGAAAATAATAGAAAATCCTCTATAGGAAAGCAAATATGTGTAATAATGTTACGAGGTCTCTTTACGAACTGGAAATATATGATGAGTTATTTTGCTACACAAGAAGGTCTTCCTGCAGAAAAATTAATAGATATTATACAAGAAAACTTATCAAAATGTTTTGGAATGGATTTAAATGTGAGATGTATAGTTTGTGATCAAGGGCCTAATAATAGAAGAGTATACAAATTATTAGGCATTACTGAAAATAAACCATATATGACATTTGCTAATAATAAAATATTTTGTGTTTTTGATCCACCTCACTTAATAAAGTCAATGAGGAATACTCTTGTAATATAAAATCAAATGAAGGCAATATTAGCTGGGATGTTTTGACAAAGGTTTATCAACTTGACAGTAAAAACAAAATTGTTAAGATGTGCCCAAAAATAAACAAAAAACATATATATCCGTCTTCATTTGAAAAAATGAATGTAGCACTAGCAACACAAGCTTTAAGTAAAACTATGGGCGCTGCAATAGATACTTGTTTAGCTAACAACTTTTTTTCAAAAGAAATACAACAAAAAGCTAAAGCCACAAGCATATTTGTATCCACAATGAATAATATTTTCGATTGCTTGAATTCTAAAAATTTAAAAAACGGAAACCCTTTTAGAAAACCTTTAAAACAGAATGGATCACAAATTCAATATCTCAATGAAGCTATCAACTATCTCAAATCATTAAAATTACCTAAAAATAAAAAAAATTTTTGTATCTCCGGATTGATTCTAACGATTAAAGGCATACAAAGTTTAAGTGAAGATATATTTTCTTGTGAAGAACTAGAAGTTGATTTTTTACTAACATCGCGAATAAATAAATAAATAAAAAATTAAACACACTAAATGAAATTTCAATTAATTCTATAAATAATGATGTTTCTATTTTATACTTGAATGCTAGAAGCATAAAAAATAAAATTGACGATATTGAGGTTATGTTGAAAATATTAAATGATTCCATTGATGTTATATGTATATCTGAAACTTGGTTGAGAGATGATGATGTTTCCTTATATAATATTTCTAATTTTTCATCTGTATGTGCATGTAGACAAAATAAAACTGGTGGAGGTTGTGGTGTCTTTGTCAACAATAAATATACTTACTCGACCAAATATTCATATTCCAACAACTATGACAGTATCTTAAGCATAAACATAAAGATAAAAAATATCACTTGTAATATTATAAATGTTTATAGATCACCAACTGATGATAACAATAGTTTCAACAGTTTTTTGCACGAACTAGAAAAATGTATATCTAAAACTAATTGCAATATAAACACATATATATTTGGTGATTTCAACTTAAATTTATTTGAAAACAATACAAAAATAATTAAATACAAAAATTTCATGAATATGAACAATTTTTTTAACTGCAACAACGATTTTCCAACTCGCAATATATCCGGATCTTCAATTGACCACTCTTTCACTAATAATTTAACACAAGAACTAAAATTATCACATGTAAATATTGATTTATTTGATCACAATGTCATTGTTTTTGAAGTTTTAAATAAGAAAGCATATGTCAATAAAAATTACAGTAAAGTCTCTACAATAAGAACAACTAACATGAATCGTTTACATGAAATATTGAAAAATGAACCAATTAAATTAAATTCATCAAAAAATTGTGACGAAATTGTTACTGAATTTATATCGAAATTACAAGTCAAAATCAATAAAGCTTCTAAAATTGTATTACCTAGAAAAAACAAAAAAACAACTAATTCATGGGCGGACGCCGAACTTATATCTGTTGTCAATTTAAAACAATTATGGTACTCTAAATGGAGAAAAGACTGTAATAATTTCGATCTAGAAAACCAGTATAAGTTTTATAGAAATAAGGTGACCAGATTAAGAAGAATAAAAAAGAAAATGTTTTATGAAAAAAAATTTACCGAAAGTGCAAATAATCCAGCTAAGACATGGAATTGTATAAATGAAGTGATTTACAACTGTGAAAAAACAGAAAAAAAGAATGAATTTTTACAAGGTATGTCGGATGAGTGCAAGCTAGCTAAATTAAATAAATTAAACCAACACTTTGCAAAAACGGGGGAAGTATTAGCAAAAAACTTTACGAATGATATTTTTTATGAGCCAAATAAAGTCAATTCTTGCATCAAATTTGAACTTGTCAATAAACATCAAATAGCCAATATTATTAAAAGTTTAAAAAATTCAAAGTCGTATGACCAGTTCAGTATATCAACTCATCTACTCAAAAATTGTAAAGATGAGTTATGTGAAAATATATCATTAATCGTCAATAAGTCTATCAGCGAAAAAATCGTTCCGAGTTCACTTAAAGTTGGAAAAATAATACCTATTTACAAACGTGGTGATAAGGATGATTTAAACAATTACAGACCTATATGTCTCGAACCCATTTTGGCAAAAATTATTGAAAAAGTGATCTATAAGCAAGTGCATGCTTTCCTGAAGAAAAACAACTTATTCAGCAATAAACAATATGGGTTTAGAGCCAAATCTAGTGCGGAAACAGCAATTATTGATATGGTCACTCATGTTCAAAAACTCAAAGACAATAAAAAAATGGTATCATTAATATTTATTGATTTGTCAAAAGCATTTGATACTGTGGACCATAAGATATTAATAAAAAAATTATATAGTTATGGCATCAGAGGGTCGGCTTATAATTGGTTTCTATCCTATTTAAGTAATCGCACTCAATTTATACAAGTTAAAGAGGATAAAAGTAGCGAAGAGATTGTAAACTACGGAGTTCCACAAGGCAGTATTCTTGGACCGCTTTTATTCACGTTATATATGGAGAGCCTCCAAGAAATCAATATAAATGCTGAAATATTTTTATTTGCTGATGATATTTGTATAGTGTTTGAGGAACAAAATTATGAATTATTAGAAAATAAAATGAATGTGGAGGTCAAAAAGATTCAAAGTTGGATGAACACACACAAACTTACAATAAATGCTAAGAAAAGTAAATATATGTTAATTGGCTCAAAAACACCTAGTCTGAGTATAAGGATTTTTAGCGATATGTTCGAAAAAGTGTCCAAATACAAATACTTGGGTATATGGATAGATGAAAATCTAAAATGGAGCACACACATGGAAACACTGAGCAGAAAATTGTCATCGACTGCAGGAAAATTTTACAAAATTTCTAATCTCCTGCCTAGTACTGTTAAAAAATCAGTTTATTACAGTGTATTCCATAGCCATCTTACTTATGGTATGAAGTTATGGGGCACTAGTTCCAAAAAGGCAATCGAAGATATTCAAGTCATCCAAAATAAAGCGATTAAAAACCTATACAACTATAACTGGAGAGAAAGAACGCATTTTATTTATAAAGAAAATAAGCAGCTTTTAATAAATGGCCTATTTCAAGTTAAGCTAATAACACATATACATGATATTATCAATGAAAATATCCATACACAATCTTCACTCAAGCAGAGAAAGGAAATTCATAATGTCAACACCAGAAGCAAAAATACATTTCATATTGATAAAATTAGAACATCTCAATTCGGATCTTCAACTACAGTATATATGGGTACAAAACTGTACAATAATCTTGATGTCAGCCTAAAACATGAAAGTTCTTTTCATTTAAAACAAATTTTAACTGAATCATTCATTAATAATTATAGTATAAATAAATATCAGAATTTGGATAATTAATTTAACAATAACAAAATATGAATTTGTAAAATTATCAATGTAATACTTGTTTTTGTTTACCTGCTAATATTTTTTTTTTTCTTTTTGGGTTTTGTTTTGTTCACTATGTTTAATCTTTCTAATTTAATTCATAAAATTTTTTTATACTTGCTTTTTTTTTCTTGTTTTTTAATGCTGTTACATTTCTTATTAATTTTTAATAATTTTGTTATATAAAGTCTGTAATGAGATAAATCTCTTAAGACATTGTAGTAAAAAAATAAATAAATAAATAAAATAAATAAAAATAAATAAATCAGGATCCTCTAGAAAACTTTTTTGGACAAGTATGATCCAAAGGGGGAAACAACAAAAATCCGTCTGTTTCAGAATTTAATTGGATAGTTGCTAGAATTATGTCAATGCGGATAATAACATTTGACCAAAATAATAAAAATTGTGAAAGGGATATGGATTTACAATGAGATTGGGAATCTGCGCTCTGTGAAAATCAAAATGCAGATGCTATTCACGCTGAAGAATATTTAGAAATATCAGCAGATGTAGAGGAATGTATCAGTGAGATTTTAGAGCAGGAGGAAAACAGTAGCGCCTTAAATGTAATTGAAGCTGAACCAGCTAAAAGATATTTTGTTGGTTACGGAATTTTTAAAATTTTGTATAATAAAATAGATTGTTCTAAATGTTGCGAGATAATGGTAAAGACTGAATCTACACTGGAATTATTGTCAGAACAATTGATAAAATACAAAAACTTTTACACGACAGATGGTAAAATCTGGCTAAAAACACCCAGTGATGAATTTTTTGAAATTTGTAATCTTCATTTTACACATTATACAAATTTGAAAAAAGAGATAGTAAACTTGTGTATTTCAAAAACAAACGAATTATACCCAGATTGGTTCCAATCAAAAGACGAATGTTACAACCATAGAAAAATGATTCTTGATTATCTTATATTGGTTTTATTAAGAAAAAATTGTTACTGGACTGTTAAAAATTTCGAATCGAAATTTAAAAAAACGGCCACATCACAGCATCGTTTAAATATATTAAACCAATAAAAATACAATTTAACTTTAATGTTTAATTTTATAAAAATTAACTTATGTTATATATGTATACATATACCTATTATAAGCTTAATATGTAATTTTATTATAAGATTTAAGTTATTTGGACTGAAGAAATAAATAAATATACTTAATACCTATAGTTTTTCATATTTTGTTTTATTTCAGGGAGGTGGGTTTAGTCAGTAAGAATCTGACACTACCAATTGGGTATAGGTTTTCTTGGTGTCTTTTGAAGATTACCACCTCCCTTAGGGAAAAAAAAAAAAAAAAATTTGAAAGTAAAAATTTAAATTTTAAAACATTCTTCATATAGTCTACTTCAATTCAAACGACGGTACGGTAAATATTATTGTTAGATTAATCATTCTAAATAACAAATTTTTATCCACTCTTTAGCTTATTTTTGTTTTAACAAAACATACTTTCATACCCAAATTGACTGTGACGCAATTTAGCTAGTTAGCTTTAAAAAATATTCAAATAACTAAACTGGCACGTATGATATTTTTATATTAAAAATTTAACAGGATATACAACATGCATTTTCGTTTATAACACTATAAAATTTACTAAATTAGATACAAAACCTACATTAAATGCTCAGTCGTTAAATTATTATCTATCCTTCTAATAGTCTCTAGTCTATTATACATTTTTTATACATAGCAGTTCTTTTTAAAGGCAAGAAAAAAAATTTCCCATGTTAAGATAAACAATCACATGCACTATGTGATTTTGAATATATAGTAATATAAATATTAATATCAAATATATAGATATACTCATTCCTGTTCTTTATAATTTTTATTGTTTGTATTCTCTTTCTTTGATTCGCTTTTTGTATAACACAAAATTGATTTTGTTGTTATTTTTTTCTTTTTCGTCAGTATAACATTCAATGAAAACACAATAACAAATTAGTTTTATGTATAAATTATTGTAGTATACCATTGCCTTAACTACGAACTCATCTCGCTACTGAAAAATATGAAATTTTAACTTTTGTGGATCTGTATAGTATATTAGTCTGTGCTAACACTTTATGGAAATGGCATAATTCAGTTTTAACCAACTTGTTTTCTGAAACATTCAAGCATGCTTTTATCAACTAATAGTATATTCACCGGAAATATAAGGTAATCATTTTTAGAAGAAACAAATATTCCAAGAAATATTTCGACTTCTATTCAGAACTCTAATAACTCAATGTATTTGCCAGTGATACAAAGTGAAATTACAGAGACAGATATATAAATAAAACTTTCAAATCTGAAGTATAGCAGTTTTCACTACATTCATCATTACACAGTTGCGTATCTATTATTATTATATTATCATACATACAAAGTGTTAATTTAAAAACGAGAAGGTAACAGAACTAAGGATTATAAGAGAAAAACCAGAAAATTCAAAAAACCATCCGTTTGGCTACTAAACTTGGTCGCGGGAATATGTTAACAGAACAAAAATATTTAATTTAAATTTAATATAAAGCGCAAATTTAATTACTTAAGATCAAATTCACTTTAATTTAAATTTACTTGAAATTACCTTTAATTGTTAATTTTTCTATGTAATAATCAAATTTTTGTTAAGTAATATTTTTATTTAAAAATACTTAATGTAGGTCAGTACATTGTAGTTTATGGAATGTAAACAAAATTTTAGTTAATGCACTATCAGCAATTTAACATCATTTTTTTTGTATATATAAATATACTATGAAGAACTTTTTAATATAATTGTCATTCAAAGTAAAGGTATTAAAAATACATACTTTTAATTCAAAACAAAATATATTTGTATTATTTATTCTACACCAAGAATAAACAACACACTTTGTTATAACAGTTTCTTTTTTTCTTTTTCACTAATAAAATCTTATTACTATCTTCCTTACTATAAGTAAGTAAGTAATCTTCCTCTTATAATTTTGGTTTTCTCCTTTTTTTTTAAGATAGCAAACGCAAAAATTGATCACGTGATAGAGTAGCTTATATTATTACTATAGATAATCTTTACTTCTTAGTTCTTATAAGTATGAACATAAAGGTTATAATAGTGTACTGTACAACGACGCTTTTCAAACGCGAATGAGAATGTTGATTAAAATATTTATACATTTTTGAATGATATAGATACAGTTATTGGTTAGTAAAAGCGTACGATTTTCATTTGAATATAATTGCACTACCAAACTCATAAAATAATTCGACTTTATTGCTATTTATCTATTCGTCATTTGGTTTACTTTAAAATGGTAAATAAAAATCAAATCATACCAATTTTTGAAGTCGTAGAATAAGTGATAAATTGCAATAATTTATTTATCTTGGAAAATATTATGTTTTTTTATGTTTACAATTGCATTCTAAAATATCTGACGTCCAAAATTGCATTAATATAAATAACTTTTAAAACGATATAAAAGCCATGTTTACCAATTTTGACCATTTCTGGAATAATGTAAATGAAAAGAAAAATTTAGAAAACTTGAGAGTTAGTCGGCAAGACTCAAATATTTCAAGTAAAGATTTTTTTCTAATTTATTTAAAGAGCATAATTAATCAAATTCATAGATTTAGTTCTTTATCAAATTTTGAATTTTTAAAACTTTCAGATACTACTAAATATGCAGAATTTAAAAAAAGTTTTCCAGAAAATCTTATATCTCATTTGCAAAGTTCTTACTCAACATTACTTTAAACTGAACTAAAAGTATTTTTCAAAGACAGTAATTTCAGAAGTAAAAAAAAATCAGAATCGAAAAATAAATCGATTTAGATATGTATGTCCGTCCGTCCTCACGATAACTCGAAAACTAAAGGTGCTGGGATCTTGAAATTTTCGCAAATTCGTTTTTTTGCAATAACCGTCGTCATCGCTATTTAAATCCAGACATTTTGGTCCATGGGTTCGGGTAGCTGCCATACAACTTCTTTTTTTATATGAGTATTACTCTGTACCTGTAGCTGTAAAAGTAGTTCAGTTTTATGGCCAAAATTTTTGCAAAATTTGGTTGGTCTATTGCAGTGGATTCGAGTAGCTGCCATACAACTTCTTATTTTATATGAGCCTTACTCTCCACCTAATGAAGCTGGGTGTCTGAAATTTTGCTAAAAATAGTTTCGTGTAATGGCCAAAGTTTCTGCAAAATTTTGTATGGTCTACTGCAGTAAGTTTGAGTAGCTGCCATACAACTTCTTATTTTATATGAGCATTACTCTCCACCTAATAAAGCTGGGTGTCTGAAATTTTGCTAAAAATAGTTTAGTGTAATGGTCAAAGTTACAGCAAAATTTGGTTGATCTACTGCAGAGGCTTCGAGTAGCTGCCATATAACTCCTTCTTTTATATGAGTATTCCATTACACTTAAAAAAGCTGCATTTTTGAAATTTTGCAAAAAGTAATTAACCGGATTATATAATGTATATGTTACCGTCAAACGTCAAGATACGCTGTGAAGTGGATCATATGGAGTGAGCCTTAGAATAGAGGAGATAAATAATACACAAAGTACAAAATGAAATTACACAATGTATCAAAAGATTTATAATTTTTTCAATTGAACTAGCAAGACCGTTATGCTAATCATTTCTATTCCGAATTTTCTACCGAAGTTCCTGAAAATATGTGTAAAATTGACGAGGTAAAATGTAGACGAAAAAAATGCGTGTAAACGGTAAAGTTATTTCACGATTGTGCACAGTTTTTATTAACAATACCAAACTTCTACGTTTAAAATTGCTTTTATTACATTTTCCAGGTGCAACATCATTTGAACACTTATGCAAACCAAAATAATGTTATACATAATACGATCTATGAAAAGGAATGTGCTTGTAGATGATATGCTATGCAAATGATAATAAATATAAGACAAAAAACTTAAACATTCATTTTAATTACGACGGTTATTTGGTTTTATTTGTGGTTTGAATGAGGATATTTCAATTTATATAAATTGAGAAAGCCTATCTTGCCTAGAACGCGGCTTACCAACTCCTAATTTCAATTATAATCAAATAATTTGTTCTCATTTTTAATATCAAAATAAAGTCCTAGCAAAGAGGTAAGAACTTATTATTTGAAGAAATGTATAGAATTCTACTTATTATATATTACTTCTATTTTATTACAGGTGAAAAACTTTGATAAATTGTTATGCAATATTAGAATGAATTAAAATTGAAATTATATTTTTGGAAGTAAACCTGTATTGTGATTTTCGTCAAACATTACCACTAATTTTTTATATGTATTCACATACAATAAAAACATATAAGGACGATATTATTTTTTATAATGTAACACCAATCAATATTTTTTCGTCAAAATTTTATTTTCATAGACAAATTCATTCCTATAAAATTTAAATCATTTAGAAAAGCCACCCCAAAGTATGATATTTCATTCCTATTCCTATTACCGTAAAGAAAGCAAATACATAGACTATTTAACCCGAACAAATTTTTAAACCATTTCTGCAAAATTATAGTTCACCTAAAATTCTGTTTTGTTACAGATTAACATATACTGAACAGAAAATTTCAGAAATAATATATTAGCAGCTTACAAAAAAATTAAATGTTCTTTTCTTATTTATAGTTGTGGTAATATTTTTATACCCGTATGACTATAAGTCAAAAAGGTATACTAAATTTGCCATTACGTTTGTGACGCAGAGACGGAGGGGGTAGATATAGACTCAAAGGTATAGATCGGATTAGAATCGAAAAGTAAATCGATTTAACTATGTACAAGTATGTCCGTCCGTCAGTACGATAACTCAAAAATAAAAAGGCTAGGGTTTTGAAATATTCAGAAATTAGTTTTTATATATTTTAAATATAATTTTATTATGCATGTATAAGAACATAACGTATTGAAATAACAAAAGCAAATATACAAATTAATTAAAAAAAATGTAATAATATTATTAATTTTCCAAATAGCATAAAAAACCCTTTTTAGTATTATTTATCTGTTATGATTTTTTCATTTGCAAATAAAAATAAAAATTCAAAATTTATGTAAATAAATTTTACAGGAAAATATAAAAAATGATTTACAAAATTATTTATAAAATTATAAGTTAGGTATTAAACCATAGAGTAAATATAATATAGAGCAAGCGTCGCAAGACTTTCGAATAGTGGGCCAGATACCGATTTTGCAATAATTTGTGGGCCAGGCGCTAAAAAATAACTTTTAATCTTGATTAATTATTTAATTTAATTCATTTTTATTATAAAAACGAGGAAGATTATAGTTGCCCTTGTTAACTTTTAGATACCCGTGCATACCCACTAACCGTTATTTATTTCCTCTATGCTATTATAAATATTACAAAAAAAATATAAGAAAGTAAAATAGTTAAAAAAAAATTTACCTTTTTATCCCATAATTTTAGCTTAAAAAAAAAATTAAATTTTTAATTCCATTATACTACCATAATTTTTGCTTAAAAACAAAAAAAAACAAAAAAAACAAAAAAAAAAAAATAGCCCGCCCTAAAAGTTGGTCCGAGTGATGTCCAACTTTGCCAACTAACTTGCCCTATTACTTTATCTGCCCAGTTTTGATTTTAACCTCGTAGCTTCATTAGATTCACAGTTATCGAATTGATTACTTTGTATGGCAGTTGCCCGAAAACGGGGCCGTAACATTTTGAAGCTTCATATAAGTACTCGATTCATTATATAACTAACAGTGTGTAATTTTCATCCTCGTAGTATAATCAGTTTTCAAGAAATTCATATTGGTGCAAAAAAGTTGTATGGCAGCCCCCCGAAAATGAAGTCGTAACATTTTGAAACTTCATATAAGTTCTTGATTCATTATAAAACTAACCGTGTGTAATTTTCATCTTCCTGGTATAATTACTTTTGAAGAAATTCATATTGATTTAAATAAGTTGTGTGGCAGCTCCCCGAAACCTTGATCTGGTCTTAACCAAAAAAAATAGGGAACCTATAAAATGTCCCAAAAATGTTTTGTGTGAATTTCAAAACTCTTGCTCTAATTTTTCAATTCCATCTCTTATAATTAATTTTTAATTCACGAATATATTAAACTTAAGCCAAATCAACTTCATATGATCACATTCATATAATAATCATCATGATAGATAATACTCATCATATTCATATATGATTCATCATATATATTCATAATTATCTATCAATATCAATAAGCCATTTACTTAAAAAAATCTTTGCTTCTTTTTTTTTGCTTATCTTAAATAAACTACGCATCATTTAAATCATATGAAATTCTAACTCGAAATCTTTATCTACTTTTTGTAACAAAAACAAAAAACAAAAAAACAAAAACAAACAAAATTCATATAATTTCATGTTAAATACTTCATGTTAAAATTTTTGTATGAAAATATTGGAGTTAAAAAAGTTAGCTGTTCGAGAGCTACACGAAGTTTTGGTCCGATCTTAACCAAAAAAAATAGGGAACCTAGAAATTGATTGAAAAATATTTTGTGAAAATTTCAAAACTGTAGCTCTTTTAGTTTTTGAGTTATCGTGCTGACACACAGACGGACGGACGGACGGACGGACGGACAGACACACATAGCTAGATCGACTAATTTTTCGATTCTGAGCCGATACGTACCCTTGACACTATATCTAGCTCGTCTAGATCGATGCGTTACAAACGGAGGAGCAAATCTAATATACCCGATGTCATATATGTATGCACGGGTATAATAAAAAATTCAGGTTAACATAATATGTACGCAGTACAAATATGATGTTAAAAAATAAAAGTAATATAAAAACGAGAAAGATTATAGTTGCCCTTGTCAACTTTTAGATACCCGTGCATACCCACTATGATGTATACAATAGAATAAACCGTCATTTATTTCCCTTAAGCTTTTATATACATTACAAAAAAAAATTTTGAAAAATAAAATAGTTTTAACATTTTTGCTTTACAAAAAAAAAAAAAACCATAAAAAAAAAATTTGAATTCATTATCCCATAATTTTTGCTTAAAAAAAAAAAAAAAAATTCGCCCAAAAAACTATAAAAAAAAACAAAAAAAAAAAAATTTAATTCATTATCCCATAATTTTTGCTTAGCAAAAAACACAAAAACGATCAAAAATAAAATTCGCCCACCCTAAAAGTTGGTCCGAATAATGTCCAACTTTGTCAAGTAACTTGCCCCATTACTTTACCTGCCCAATTTTAATTTTAACATCGTAGCTTCATTAGAATCATAGTTATTGAATTGAAAACTTTGTATGGTAGCTGTCCGAAAATGGGGCCGTAACATTTTGGAACACCATATAAGTGCTCAATTCATTACATAACTAACCGTGTGTAATTTTCATCCTCGTAGTATAATTAATTTTGAAGAAATTCATATTGGTGCAAAGAAATTGTGTAGCAGCCCCCCGAAAATGGGGCCCTAACATTTTGGAACTTCATATAAGTGCTCGATTCATTATATAATTAACCATGTGTAATTTTCATCCTCGTAGTATAATTAGTTTTGAAGAAATTCGTATTGGTGCAAAAAAGTTGTATGGCAGCTCCCCCAAGCCTTGGCCCAATTTTAACCAAAAAACAATAGGAAACCTAGAAATTGTCTAAAAATGACTTTGTGTGAATTTCAAAACTCTAAGCCTTTTAGTTTTTGAGTTATCGTGCTGACACACGGACGGACGGACAGACACACATAGCTAGATCAATTTACTTTTCGATGCTGATCCGATACGTACCCTTGGCACTATATCTAGCTCGTCTAGATCGAGGCCTTACAAACGGTGGAACAATTTTAATATACCCGATGTCATATATGTATGCACGGGTATAAATATACATAACGATATATTAATATTAATATTGCTTCAAAATGACTTATTTATGTATATAAAAATTACTTAATTCAATGAGAAATTTGGTATTTTGTCATATTTTAAATTAAACTTTTGTAATCGAGATCAAATTTAGAAGTAGAAACTCGCAGAATTGAATGCTATCGATTTCTTTTCATTTCACTTATTAGAAAATTGAATTTGACATTTATTTGAAAATAAACAAAAAATATAAACTGATGACTGAAAATAGTGAAAGTGAAGAAGAAATAAATTATAGACAAGAAAGACAATTTTTACGGGAACGCTACAATGTTTTGAATGCACCAAGATAAAAGTATTTACATATTTATAGAATAATTAATTAATTCCTAACCAAAATAAGTATTTTCCAGATTCAAAGAATTATTTTGTTTCTCTAAGGAAGTATGTATTTCAATATTTGTTAGAAGAACTGGAAAATGAACCTGAATGTTTGGAAAGTTACAACAAAACTACTGCACTACTCAACTACTCAATAAAATTAGCTGCAGTTTTAAATTTCTCAAAGTTGTTCAAATTTCTAAATATTTCTTGCAATATAATTGAATTCATTTTATTGAATTTCATTTACTTATTTTTTTATTTATTTTCAAAACAAAAATATTTAAACAACTATTTTTACTTGCATTTTCTTTGATTGCTTCTACGTCGAAGACTACAATAACTACAATTGCCCTTTAGAAAATTTGGCAACTAATATTGAGCAGTAAACACAGTAGTAATACAATATTTTTTTGAATGATGAAAAGAATTGTAGTAGTTGAATAAAAATTTTTTGGAGGTTTGAAATATTGTTTTTTGTTGTAAGAAAACTACATAGAAAATGTAGAAGAACTAATTGGGCCGAATTACAGGAAAAAAAAAACTACTTGGAGGACAAAAACAATACCGAATGGGCCGTATGTTGCCGACGCTTGATATACAGTATTTACGTAGAACAAAAATTTTAGGCAAATTTATTCAATTCTGAATTACCCAATCAGTAAACTTGGGTACTTGGAACAGTGTATTAGATTATTTTTTATTATAAAAACAGCTGTAAACTTCGTCATTGGTATGGCTGTATTAACATATTTTTAATAGCAAAGCATACACATAAAAATATGTACTCTTTTATTTGTAGCTATGTTTAGCACTTTTTATAGTAAAAAAAAATTGCTTTTAAAAATAATTGAGAACTAGTATCGTGACAGAAGTCGACATTTTTTTTAAAATCACAATTTTAAGATTTATGACATATCTAAAAAAATATTAAAAAAAATAATTAATCAATTAAAAAATTGATAAATTTTTCCTCCTATTATTCCATTTTTAAATTTAGTAGCTACATAGGCAAGTAGGCACTACATTTCAAAATTTTTACTACAAATGTATGTATGCAAAAAAACGGCTCTGAATTCTTTAGTTTACTTTATATTATACCTATTTGTCTAGTTTATTTATTTATTTTTTTCTATGTATGGTCATGACTCATAAGTTTCTTCAAACAAAAAATGTTATTACTTACTCCTATATGAGGAGTAAACTACTATATTTTACTCTCACCTACTGCCAGCTACACCACACCAGTTCTTGAAAAAGAGTAGATGAGAGGACTAGATAATTAAATAATTTTCAGCAGGTAGCTTTAAATAAATTTTTCATAATAGATGAATTTTCTCTTGACATGTTAAATCATATTTTAAATCGTGTCTTATCAAATCTTATGTTATATCATATTTTTTATTTGATTACCAATAATCACTATACTCTTCCATTTTTAAAAATAGTCTTTATATATTTCAGCTATAAACCTAATTTTTTCACTTTTTTTCATTATCTAAATATATTAAATATTATTAACTTCACAAATGACAGATAGCTATAAAATGTCAAATATTATGTAGGATAATTAATCTGACAATTATATACTCCTGAAACAAAAATTAGCTTTCCATTTACAAATAACTTCTGCCTACTCTTCATCAACAATTTTTGGTAAAAGGAACGCATGCATTATATAAAATTCGTGCGTTATGTCAAAGTAAAACTTAAAAGAGTTTTTTATTATAAAAAAACATATGTTTAAAATGTAGAATAAACTTTTCATTTAATAGGGCCTAAATTAACCTAAACTAAAACATACGACGTATAATTTTTATACGGCAGTACGTCAATATGTCTATCTACATATCCGTAAATCGATACGCGCGTACACACAAAAATATTTATTTGAATGTTTTAATTTAGTACAAAAAATTTTTTTAATTTCATATAAAAGGTATATTCTGAATTTGTTTCAAAATAAGATATTACATGATTTTTTTTTATACTCAAAAATAAATAAAAAAATACTAAATTAATCACCCAACAACATTATTAGACATAATAAGTTTAAATAAAAGAAATATGAATGTAATAAACTTGCATTTTAAATAAAATAAAAGATAAAGATAATTTTAGATAAAAATAAGATAGCATTTAATTCATTGGCAAAAATTGTAAAGTTTATTATAAATAAAACTAGCTGTTGGCCCGTCACAGAATGACGGAATGTCAATTGAAAGAAAAACTTTTTCTAATAAGAATTATTTCTAATTTCATTATATATATGTACATATATTGTATATCAATATTATTTTCTTAAATAAAGTCGAAACTGTTACATTTTGTAATACGTAGATTGTAGATTATATTTCGATTCTAGTAATTGATACACAAAATAAAATGACTTATATAACTTCTTGTTGTTTCTTAAAAATTTGAAGATGAATAATAAGTTATGTAGTTTACCTTCTGTATGTTTTAAATTTGATAAAATTTCGGGGTCGTTAGTTCAAATCCCTTCTTGGTGATTTTTTTTTTTTAATTTCAATTAATTTTTTTTTTATTCAATTACGTACTTGTTTAAATTTTAAATTTTTAAATTTAAATTCGACAAAATTGTTTGTTAAAAGATTTGAAATTTTTTTATAGGTTTATTTTGTTTCAATAATGATCTATTTCTCCATCTATTAACTTTATGTAGACATATTTTTAAAATGTTACTAAGCTCTGTATATTGTTTCATAACCTTTGTTTAGATTCAAATACCAACATTTTACAATGATCTACTCAACATGTTTATTTATGTACCTATTTTTATGGACATAAAATTGAATTATGAATTGAGTATTGTATTATCAAATTGATTTTTTTTATTATACCTACCTAATTAAGTAAAAAAAATATAGTTCCTTTGATTACCAAGGTGCAGTTCATTTGGCTTTATTTCAGGGATGAGATGAGGGAAGCTTTGAAATTGCTTTGAAACATTGCTTGCTTCATTTACTTTCCAAATCAAAAAGCAAGCAACGCAACAAAGCGTACATTTGGTTTTCGCCATTATTTCAGTTTTTAACTGAAACTATTGAAGACTTACTACAAACATGTGAAGCATAGTCTTAGTTTTTAATACCAAAACGATTTACTATTTATTTAAAATTCCCAGAAAATCTTCTGTGATTTTTAAAACTGAAATCAATTTTTTCATAAACTAAAAAAATTTTTTTTTTGTTTATTTTTTTTTATTAAAAATTAATAAAATATTTTTTGGCCTGCTTACGATAATTTATGATATTTTATTTTCTAAAATAAAACACATTCAACAAAACATTAATATTTTATTTTTTAATAATTGAACACATCCAACAAAACACATTTAATTGAATGCGTTTGTTACACCTCATTCTAGACAAATATATTAATAATAATAATAATTGAACCGAGTTCGTTATAAATGAAAACTATTGTATAAACTAAATGTATTGCTTTCATTTCGAACAGAACTTATTTGTTTTTTCATAGTTCTCGTTCACTTTTTAAGATAAAAAAAAAAACAAAAACAAAACAAAAATTTTAAAAAAATTTCAATCTCCTTGTTCATTGAACGTTTGTTAAACAAAAAAAAGACATAAGTCGGCGAATATAATAGTTTGATTGAGCTGCTAGTTATAACCGAAAATAAATTAGATTTACACAGAAAGTCGGTGCATAATATTAGAGTTATAAGCCTCAACTTTTAACCGCGTGACCGTTAAATTAAAGACGGGTTTTCACCTGAAAAAACGCAATATTTAAAAAAAAAAATATCATTGTAATATGAAAACAAAAAAAACTTTCTTTTGATTTTTGTTTCATTAAAATTTGTCTTATAGTTTACCCTGAAAAAGGATGTTTATATTTGTATGGGAAAAAATAAGCCGATTAAATATAAATTGTTTGCTAAATTTTAATATTTTTGAATAAAAAAAAAACTTTTGCTTTATGTAGATCATGTAGATATGAACATATATGAGCATATATTGTTATGATTAATTCATAATTTCATTGAAAGGAAAAATTTTGTTATTGTTTTGTTTGTTATTTACCATTTTTTAAAAAACTCTTGGTTTCTTATTTTCAAAAGCTTTAATTTTTATTCTTTTTGCTGTTTAATACTTAATGTTTTTAATTGTCATTGTAAAAGGCGCGCACTTACTTTCCATTTTTACAAGTGTTTTATTTACAAGTGTTTAGGAAGTAAAATATAAAATTAAAGTTAAAAATTTTTAAATATAATAGCGTTGATTACTCTAAACTAAATACAGTCAGTGACATAATTAATCGTACGAGTACAATAATGGACGAATTCTGTAATTCTAACGGGAAACTAAAATACTTAATGAATACAAAACATCAAAAATTTTGTATTCAACCCTTTTTAATTATAAAATATTTGAAATTGAAACGTATTTGATTATAATACGCAATACATTGCGATTTCGCATTTTCAAAAGCGACAAAATTAATCGTACGATCGATTTACAGTTACAATTTTTGATCAAATCTGCTTGCTAGATAGAAAATTTTATTTTAAATTATCAGCATTTAGTTAGTTTTCCAGTGAATAAGAGGTTTTGTTCATAGAATTTTAAAATAATTTAAAACATGGGCAATAATTAAGAAAGTAGTGTTGAGAGAAGAGAACTTATTATATCATTTAGAGGGAAAATCTTTATATTAGTAATTTAGATAAAACAAAATTGAAAAAAGTTGAGCAAAATTTTTGTTCTTCGTGATCACTCTATATTATATTTACTCTATTATTAAACTTAAATTAATAATCTAATGCATTGATTTCTTAAATAAAAATAAAAATTAAGTTAAAATGACGTCTCTAACTCTTTTTCAATTAAAAACAAAGCAATTTTTTTAATAATTGTTTTTACTTTTGAAATTACTGTCTTTGAAAACTACTTTTAGTTTAGTTTTTAATCCTGACATATCAACAAGTAAAGAAACAGTCAGTCGTTGCAACCGACTTAGAAATACCCTACACCTATTTGGTTTAAATTTAATGGGAAGTTAATAAGTAATTTTAAAACCATAAAACCAAACTAACTAAATACTAACCAAATAAACTTTATAGTACTAAAAAACATTTTCTATTTACTTTATCTTTTTTTTTTTTTTTTTAATTTATAGTTCTTTTTTAATTTAACAAATAAGCAGAACAAAAACTTAACACTAAATCAAAAATTATGTTATACCCTAAAGCGAGCTTATAACAAATCAGAATTAAAAAAAACCGAGGAAGAGTGTAGTAGAGTAGACTGTGTCAACTCTGGGATACCCGTATGACCTTAACATATACATTATATCATCCGGTTAATTACTTTTGGCAAAATTTCAAACATTCAGCTTTATTAGGTGTAGATTAATGCTCATATAAAAGAAGGAGTTGTATGGCAGCTACTCGAACCCTCAGCAGTAGACCAACTAAATTTTGCAGTAACTTTGGTCATTACACTAAACTATTTTTTGCAAAATTTCAGACACCCAGCTTCATCAGGTGTAGTGTAAAGCTCATATAAAAGAAGGCGTTGTATGGCAGCTACTCGAACCCTCTGCAGTAGACCAACCAAATTTTGCAGCAACTTTGGCCATTATACTAAACTACTTTTGGCAAAATTTCAGACACGCAGCTTCCATAGGTATAGAGTAATGCTCATATAAAATTAGAAGTTGTATGGCAGGTACTCGAACCCGTGGACAAAAATGGCTGAATTTAAATAGCGATTCCGTTTTTTGCATAAAAACGAATTTTTGAAAATTTCATAATCCTAGCTCCTTTACTTTTTGAGTTATCATGATGACGGATGGACGGACATACATAGCTAAATCGATTTAATTTTTGATTTTGATCCGATCCATACACTTGAGTCTATATCTACCCCCCTCCTTCTCTGCGTTACAAACGTAATGGCAAATTTATTATACCCTTGGACTATATAGTCATACGGCTATAATAAATTACAAACAATTATCAACAATATTAGTAATGAAATTAATGAAAATAATAAAAAAACATGTAATGAAATAGAAAAAAACAACAACAAAACTAAAACTAACTTACATACTAATGATCACTGGTTAGTGTTGTAAACCAGCCAGTCAGGATTGTGATTACCATGGTGGTATAACAAAAGTTCACATCAGAAAACAGTGAATTATTATTAGACAAGTGAAAAATAAATGAAGGCAAAACATATTTAACGTTTTCAGAAAAAGGTTCGATCAAGCCACGAATAAAACGATTTTCGTGATTAGAACAATTAGCGAAAAATTTGAAATTAATTTTAGTTAAGAATCTATCGATTCTATTGATTCCAGATTGTTCATATAGTAGACTATTATTAATAAATAAGTAAGTGCCACGCTGTCTATGAAAGCCTCCAGCACGACGAATTATCTTTCTTCCAAGTAAGCGTAATCTCTCAACTTGATGAGCTGAAACTAAAGTAGGATTAAGCCACACCATAGAAGCGTGTCGAATAATAAACCGAATATAGACTTTATAAATAAACAAATGAAATTTAGGTTCCAAAAACTGACTAAACATTACTTTAGAGATTAAAGTAGCTTTAGCTTTAGAGCTAATGTAGTAGGAATATCAGCCAAATATGTATTAAATAACTTTGGGCCTAAGACAGAACCTTGAGGAACTCCAGCAACAAAATTACGAACGGTAGAAGAATTACTTCGACCAACAACAAAAGTTCTATCATTCAGATAATGGCGTATACATAATGTTAATTATATGTGTATTGACACCAAACCTAATCAATTTATGAAGGAGATCCTTATACCATACAGTATCAAAGGCATTTTGAATGTCTAGAGATAACGCCGTTGTTATGCACCCATTGTTCAATCCTTTGGCTACATCAGAGGTAAATCGTGACAAAGGATGATTAGTAGATTTTTTATTAACAAAACCAAATTGAAAGGGTGGCAAAATAGATTTCAACTGAGAAGAAAGCTTTAAGCCAACAATTTTTTCAAAAAGCTTAGATACTGAATTTAGTTGACTGATTGGGCGCCAATTATTAACAAAATTTTTATCCTTCCCACATATAGGAATCGGTATTACAATGGCCATTCGCCAAATTTTAGGGAAATAACCAGAGGAAATGAGCTGATTGAAAAAGATTGTAAAAAATAAAATTATCTCTGGTGAGAAGAACTTAAATAAACAAATTGGAGTTCGGTCACAACCGGAACCCTTCTTATTTATACGTGTATTGATAACTTCTTAAACTTCGTCACGACAGGTGAGAAGATTTCTTTGATTATTCGACAATGAGTTATTCAGACTTTGAAGACTAACCCTATCTATAATTGAAGCAGATATTTCATTAGAAAACCTAATAGAGAAATTAAAGTTATTTAGGAACTCGATGGAACTGTCAACCAGTGATACATTCATTGAGTGGTATTGAAATGTGGTTTCATGTTGTGACTGAAATCGATTTGCGAAAATTTCTGGGATCTGAGATAAATCATTAACAACAGTATGATCATCAACATCAATGATTGAATTCAAACTAGAAATACAGTTTTGTTTAGGTTTACAATGCTTGATAAGATCATAGCATTGACGATTGCATACAGTTCCTGAAACAATGTTAGCATAATGGTTACGATAATCAAAGCGATTTAACGTAGATCTGACGAACGAAATTGAAATCACGACGAATCGATTGAAAATTAGAAGTACGAATTGCTCCTCGAAGCCGACGAGAGTAATATCTCAATTGTCGTTTTAGACAAAGAGTTTGAAAAGAAAGCAAAATTTTACCTGAATTAATAGGAATAAAAGGAACAAAACGATGAACAGCTTCAAGAAAAATATTATTAATGCTTACAATGTTTTCCAAGGAGTCAGGAGTCATATTGCTATTAGCAGAGATTTGAAAAGTACTAAATTGAGAAGTTATGAATTTATTAAAACCTGAAATATTAGTATGATTATATAAATAAATAGAGTCACAAATAGGTGGAGTACGACCAGAAATAGAGAAAGATATATTTAATGTAATGGAAGTGTGATCAGAGAATGTAAAACGCTGTGTAACAAAAGGATTTTTGTGAAGAAATGTGTTAGAAGTAAAAAAGAAATCAATAAATGAACCTTCAACAGAGCGAAAAAATGTAGGATTATTAGAAAAATAAGTAGAAAACTGCGGATTTTGTGACAAGAATAGAGAAAAACTGCTACCAAGAAAAATTACCAACGTTTGGAAGTCTGGCATTGAAATCACCACCACATATAAACAGTGAACCTAAATTCAGAAAAAAATCAAAAAAATTCGGACTTAATCTATGCAGAGGTGGAATATAAATTGAGACTACAGTGAGCCATTCACTTTCAACAAATATATCAATCAAGGCAGCATCAAACATCGCGTTACTAATTTTTCGAAAATTTTGAAGCGGAATGTGATTTCGCAAAAGAATAGCAACACCTCCTCCATTGCGGCCGATTCTATCACTACGAAAAATATTAAAATTAGGAAAACTGTAAAATTTATCAGGCTTCAGATTAGTTTCAGATAAAAGAAAAATATCAGAAGCACATTCTTCCATGAAATCTCAAAGTAACCGATATCTACCAGGCAAGCACAAAGAATTTACAAAATTCTCATTTGCAAAAAGTTTATTTAGTATTTTTTCTTGATTACTCATCATACGAATAATCAACTGAAAGAGATCATCTTGACTACGCGAAGCAGAATTAGAGGTATTTGCACGTACAGCATCAACGAAAGACACACCCGAACGTAATTAACACCCGAATTACTTTTAATATTATTATTATTCAAGTGTTGAACTATTAGCTGATGATGAACTCTAGTTATACCTACTGGATTTAGTTGATGTATTACGTTATTGAATGACCGGCAAAATACTTTTAGTGAAATAAGTGCATTCACTCTGATTATTTGCAGAGTGAGTACCTTTGCAATTTACACATCGCGGAGGAACTTCATTAGGTTTACAACACATACCAGGGCCATGAGAATCCAAACACTTAATACAACGATAACTACGATGACATCCAGCAGAAGTATGAAAATAAAGTTTACAGTTAGAACATTGAGTTACTGATTTAGATTTAAATACGGTAAATTTAATAGAAACTCCCAACAATGCATGAACACTGTTGAAAATTCCTTCATCTAAGTCCCCAGGAACAACGATTTTAAACAAAAAACAATAAATCTGGAGCATTCTGTCGCATATATCTAGTTTGGAAGAGAAACACCTCAGTTGATTCAGGAAATTCAGCACGCAAAAGTTCACCTTTAATATCATTTTCCGAAAAGCCAAAAGTTGAATTTAGGCCTCGTAAAACAAAGCACTTACGTTTTTCAGTCTTGGCCAGATAAGTGTGGTAAGAATACCCAGCTTTTCCGATTCTTTCTTGGATATTCTGCCGAGATTCGAGATTGATTGGGAAAACACGGGCACCAGTGCCGTTGTTTTTTAGCTTTATAGAAAATAAATTGGCCCCAATATCGCTTGATAACTTGCTGTATAGAGCTGGAAATCCACCAGCAGGAAAATCTACCTGGACAGGCGGAATCTTAATATTTTTATCCTTTTTTCCGCGATGGCAAACAAAATTCCAGTTATTGCTCACTCATGAAATCAACATCAGAATCATTAGATTCATGTTGATGTTGTAGTTGTTGATGTTGTAGTTGTTGATGTTGTTGTTGTTGTTTTTGTTGTTGATGTTGTTGATGTTGTTGTTGTTGTTGTTATTGTTGTTGTTGCTGTTGTTGTCGCAGTTGATGCGGTTTTATTTTTCTTTATGGACTTTCACTGCCAAGCAGCAAGTTAACTTTTTCGTTGAGGCGCTTCACCTCATCCTCCAGCCGGAGAATTAACGCATCCTTTTGGTTCAGCTCCTCCCTGAACCTCTCGAGAACCAGCCCATCCACAAGGGTAGTAGTGCCGTCAGCACTACTAGCCATTGTAGCAGCAAAAATTCAAAATAATTTCAAAATCAGAAAAATAAATTTAAAATTTTTTTGAAATTTTAAATTTAATTGATGACTATTCTGATTGAAATTTCAAATCAGAATGAATTTCCTTTATCTATTCAAAAATATTACAAATTCTTACTAATTTATCAATTTAAAAATATTAAAAAACAAAAAAACTTGAAATAAATGAAAATATATTTATTTCGATTCAATTACAAAAGTTAAAAAATTTGAATCATTAAATTTTGTGATAAAAAGCTAATCAAAGCATAATATATTTAATAATTCAAATTTTTCAAAATTGCAATTATTTTAAATTGTTAGTTTATGTACCTATCTTATAAAGAAAAGCTTAGAAACGCAAAGTATGCTATAAATATATTTCTAAAGTACAATTACAATTTTAGAACTTTTCATATAATTCATTTAAATATAAAAATAAATTTAACATAAATGCAGCAAGTACCTTTGAATATAGCTTAAGTATAGTACACAATGTCTTAATTATATATCATCTTTGGTAATAATTCAATAATATATATGATATGATTAACATTAAAAAAAAGGAATTTAAACGTTTATTAAAAAACTGTTTTGTTTTTAATTTATAAAATATTATACAAAATATGGAAAAATTCTTAGCCTTTCAAAAATATAAGTGTTAAATAAAAACGGAAATAGGAAAGAACCCTCGTGTTTCAAATTTAAAGTTTCTATCTTCTTGAATTTCGAAGATAAGCTTTCTAGTTTTGGGATTTCTTAGGAGGCATCTGAACCAATACTACAATTAAGTCTAAATTTCGGGAACACATAAGAAATAGGAAATATATTCTTTGACTTCGAAATTATACTCGTTTGGCCTCAGATCGATCAAAAGCTTCTAGAATCCAAACTCATTGTCCGAACTCGACCAGAACCAATTCCCATGGTACTTTCATTATTAGTAACCTAGAGTTTAAATTTCATCAAAATAGCGGCATTATTTTTTGAGTTAGACTGCTTTTAAGATATATGTTCGTTAGCCTTTGAACTTTTAAAGGTTCCAGAATCCGAAACCATTGTACGATTTCGCCCATATGCAGTCCCCGTCATACTTTCAATACTAGTTAACCCTTTACAAAATTAGAACATTCTATCTTAATTTTAAGTTAATATTTTTATTAATTTCGATGATGCTTTTAAACCTTGGGGGTCTAAGAGGGGTACCGAACCACCACTCTGATTGATCCAAAATTAGGAGAACGCGCAGGAAATAGTAAAGGGCACCCATGTACCAAATTTGGAACTTCTAAATTTGTTTGAAGTTACTATCTTTATTAATTTCGAAAATATTCTTCAAGGTCTTCAGAAATGTGTGGCTGGTCCCCGACCCACTACTCCAATGGGGCTCAAATTTCGAGGACACTAAGGAAAAAGAAAGAGACACCCTGATACCAAATTTGGAGATTCTATCTTCAAGTTCTAAGTTCCGAACCCATTGCACATTACCCACCGTACGCAATCACCGCCGTAGTTTCATTACCAGTAACACAAATTTTATGGAGATAGCGTCATTTGTTGTTGAGTTATCGTGATTTTTTATATATGTTCGTTAGCCCTTAGACCGATTAAAAGATCCAGAATCCGAACCCATGGGCCGATTTCGACCATTTGCAATCCCCGCCGTACTTTCAGTCCTAGTAACTTACAGTTAAAATTTCATCAAGATAGCTCCATTATTTTTTGAGTTATCGTGGATACGGACGGACGGACATGGCTATATCGACTAAGGAGGTCACGCTGATCACAAATAAATATACTTTTCCATATCTAGCTCGCTTCCTTTAGGTGGTTACAAACACCATACCAAAGTTAATATACCCCTTTACCTATTCTATAGGTGTAGGGTATAAAAAAGCCTGAATAAGAACTTTGTAAAATTGATATAAGATTTTCTGGAAAACTTCTTCTTTGCTATTTTCTTCTTATATTTTGTCATACAAAAATTCATGTCGACTTGTTTAAGGTGAATAATGCGTAATTCAAACTCATTCCTTTCCAGTTAGAGGAATTCCAGTTAGATTTTAAAATAATTATTTTAGAACCTTTATATGCATACATATCTTTATAGGTAATATACGCAAGTACATACAAAATTAAATAATTTTTTAGAAAAAAAGAAATCAATTCGAAAAAATGAACTATGAATTTATGAATGAAAAAATCATTGTTTATACAAGTATGGCTATTTGTCAAAAGGGTATACTAAATTTGCCATTACGTTTATGACGCAGAGAAGTAGGGGGGTAGATATAGACTCAACTGTATGGATCGGATCAGAATTGAAAAATAAATCGATTTAGCTATGTATGTCCGTGCGTCTGTCCATCCGTAATTACGATAACTCAAAAATTAAAGGAGCTAGGATTCTGGAACTTTCAACAAATCGGATTTTTAAAAAAAACCGTCATCACCATTGAAATTCAGCCAGTTTGCACAACGGGCTCGGGTAGCTGCCATATAACTTCTTGTTTTATATGAGCATTACTCTGTACTTATTAAAGCTGGGTATCTGAAATTTTGCCAAAAGTAGTTAAGTGTAATGGCCAAAGTTACTGGAAGTTGGTTGGTCTACTGCAGAGGGTTCGAGTAAGTGCCATACAACTCCTTCTTTTATATGAGCATTACACTACACCTAATAAAGCTGTGTGTTTGAAATTTTGCCAAAAGTAATTAATCGGATGATATAATGTTTATACTACGATCATACGGGTATCCCAGAGTTGACACAATCTACTCTACTACACACTTCCTCGTTTTTTTTCTTATTCGATTTTTTTCTTTTCTTTAGTGTCATAGTATTCATATTCTTGAATCATGTTACATGTACTATGTAGAGAATAAAAATAAAGGGTATACTATAAAATAGAAATAGTTACAATACATTTATCTCGTGCCAACGATTTTCTGAGAATTTTAAAAAATATGCGAAAAAAGTTTCATACAAATTTTTAACATGAAAATGTTTATCTATATTCTATATATAATCATAAAGTAACATATATATAGAGTATTCACGTAGAACAAAATTCGTTAGTCATTTCTTTTTAAAAATACCGTCCCATTTTACTCAACACTCAAAATTCATTTTAAAACTCAATTATTTTTACTTAAAAATTGAGAAGAATTTTTTTTAAGCTCTAGAAAAAAAAAAAAAATTCTTCATAATTTGAATATTATGATATTATATGAAGAGTATATATATATGTATGTACATATTCACATATTTACATTTTTATGCATATTTTTATGAATGTAAGAAAAATGTATGTGTGTACATATTTTTTAGTAAATGTAACTTTTTTTATGTGATATTTTTCTCTATTTTTTTTTTGATGTATTTTTTATGTATTCTTATTTTGATATTAAGAATTATAATCAATTTAATAAAGGCGCGCATTTTTAAAAGTGTCAAGTGTTTATTTTGTTACAAGTGGTTGTTACAATATGAACATATTATTGACTATTAAAATTTAAATTAAAAAAATTGAGGAACAAAATTTACATGTAAGTATTAATTTATAAATTTTCTATTAGAATAAGTATTATATTTTAGACAAAAGCAATTAAAAAAGAAAAATAACATTCGCTACATGACAAGTTATCACTATTAAAGTAATTACATATTTTTACGAAAATATTTTTTTTACAAAATTTGAATTTCCAGTTAAAAAATTTTTTTCATATCCCCTAAAATATCGTGTAATTACGAGGTATAACTTGTCACATCATAGCTTATTGCTTTTACTATAGCTTTTATCTAAATTTCATTGCATTTTTCTTATAACTTATCATGCAAGATTTTACATTAGAAATAGTAATCATAATAATATGTATGTACCTACATACATGTAAAAAAAAATTTGGATTATGAATTTTAAAAGATAAACTTAATTGCTGCATGTATTTAGGAATAAAAAATACTTTACTCATGAAACACCTTGCATTTTTATACGTTCTAATTTTCTTCATCTGAAACAATGCGGTATATTTTTATAAAGCCATGTAAAAATTTTGTGTATTAATCTTCTGAAAAATATTATAATATTTTATGTCTTTCATGTAATAATCTTATAATTATTATGTATTTGATGTATTATTATAAAATAATAAACTTTTTTTTATAAATATACTTAAATTTGGTTAAATTCTGAAAATCAAATTATCATTTCGGCCTGATAGATATATTCCGCATTGTCAGAAATATCTATTTTCTCTGCTTATTCCTTTTGTCCTTCCTTCATTTTCTTTATGCATGTTTTAAATGAAGAATGTTTAAGGACGTAAAAGTAGATTACCGTAAGAATGGTACTCCTTGCATAGTGTGCAATAGAAGTAGACGTAATTTTGACGGTAGGTTGTATGAATTCCCAAAAGAGAAAAATTTATTCGAAATTTGGGTATCGGCATGTAGTGTAAGTATAGAAAATTTAAAAACAAAAAAATTATTTATTTGCGAAAACCATTTCGAGAAAAAATTTTTAGGGAGAAAACTAAAAAAGGGAGCTTTTCGAAGTTTGTGTTTGCCACATAATAATATTGAAATCAATCCTATAACTCCGCTATCTAATTTAAACTTTCAGTCAAAAGTGTTTTCAAATTTTAATAAAGAAAATATTTTTTCTAAAACATTTAATAAAAACTAAAATAATAAAGTTTATAGTCAAAAAAATGTAGAAAAGTTAAATGTATCCAATTAATAAGGCCAATCGAGGCCTCGGTGGTGCAGTGGGTAAGCATTTTTCTTTACGAATCCCCAAGGTGACCAAATATAATATAAATGTACAAATATATAATATAAATATACAAATATATAATATAAACAAAATAAATAATATAGTCGTTATAAATAAATAGAAAGTATTTAATGAGGGGTGCACAACGGGCCGCAAGGCCTAGGTGTAAGGGAGACTTGCTTTCCCCCCCCCCCCCCCCTCGTCTAAACAACAACAACAATAAGGCCAATCACATCTAAAAAAGTTTATTGTATCGACGGTATGTTACAAACTTTAACAGGCATTATGGAACTAAGTTCCGAAATATTTTCAACTTATAATAAACACGAATGTTATTATTTACTGTTAGCTCATTTAAATCAGGATGTTTTAGAAAATTTATTTTCTTTGATTCGGTATAGAAATGGATGTAACAATAATCCTTCCGTCCATGAATTTAGTAATATTTTAGCAAAATTAATGTCGGTTAAGTTAATTAATTATAAATTTGAAAGCTCTAACTGTGAAGAAGATGACGCTGAATTTTTAAATATAGACGATTTAAAGGATTATCAATTAGAACAAGATGATTCGGATTCAAATGATCAAATTGATGACGATTTAACTAATTTAGTTAATAATTATTTAGAGGGATTTCAATCTAAAATTTTAGAGGATAATCAAACTGAAGAGTTAAATATTGTTTCAAATAACGCCGAAAGATACATTTGTGGCTACGTTATCTTAATTGATAAAAAAAATTTCTTGTGATCAATGTACTTCTTCATTTTTAAAAAATTCTAATGATATATTATTGCTTGATTCGGAGCAATTTATTTATCAAAAAAATTATAAAAATGAATCAGAAATCCTGAACTTGAAAGCTCCAACCGAAAAAATTTTCGAAATTACACAATTTAATATGAGCATATTTGATCACTATTTTTATGAAAATTATCATGAAAAAAATTTAAGGAAAAATATATTTTTATGTTGTTTAGAAGCCACAAAAAAATCTGATAAATATCCTACATGGTTTAGGGAAAATGATGAATGCTACACGCATAAAATAAAGTTTTTAGAGTTACTAATTAATCTTTTGCTAAAAAAGCAAGCAAAATGGTTAAGGGAAAAATTTTAAAAAATGACGAAAAAAAAGCTGAGAGTAATCAAAGTAAAATTAAAATATTAAATGCATAACTTATTTTTAATATATTTCATAATATCAGTCTGTCTGTCTATTTGTCTGTTTATTTCCGTCCGTCTGTCTGCATATGTTTGTACGTCTGTCTGTCTATTTGTCTGTTGTTTAAAAATTTTTTCTCATTATAGTTTTAGCAAATAAATTTTTGTATGTAATTTGTAATACTAATTTATTAAAATAATTTTTATTTTTTGAATAATTTACTTGATACCTATATTATTTTCTTTTCATGAACGAGAAAATTGGATGAACACGATTGAAGTACCTAATCATAATATAATTTTGTAAATATGGAATGTAAATAACTAAATTCAAGTTAATGAATATTTTTTAATCAATGAATTGTTTTGTTATGTTTATACCTATGTACATATTTTATATTATATTTTTTTTTTGCTATAAGGGTTTTTTATGCCGAATGGAATATAAAATATTAAAGCTTTTTTTATATATTTTTCAATAATGTAATGCAATACTTATTCCATTTGGCTTTTTCCCTTATTAACTAACTTAAGAATTAATAATAAAACAGAATTATTTAAAAAAATATTGAAATTTTATTCAATTTTATATTTTTACTTTTCATGACCATTTAAATAAAAAATTTGAGTCAATCAAAATAACGAACTAAATTCTTCCTAAACGTAAAATTCTTATACATACTTATTAAAATGATAAGAATATTTATGATTTTACAAGCCATACAACTTTTAATAATAAGCTTGTCTGTCGCACATTCATTCAACATTAATATCAAAAGTTACAAATAATAAATATGAAAATAAATTTTTCTATTTTGATTTACAAGAAGAACGAAAAATACACTTAGCTGTTTTAATTTCATATACCCACATACATCAATAAAAGATGTAAAATCTCTATTTAGTTTTTTTAATTTCAAATCAAAGTAACGAAAAAAAAGTAAAAAGACCTTGAATATTTTACACTACACTATGCATGCAGTATAGATTTAGCTTTTCATACTTTTATATGGAATAAGAAGAATAATGTATAAAAATAAATATGTACGTATGTATGTATATACCCTTCATAAAGTTTTTTAAAGGTATATTAATAAATACTCAAAACAAGAAATTGAGAAGAATTTTTTTTTATTTATGAGTTTAAAAAAAAATTATTCTCAATTTTTAAGTAAAAATAATTGTTATGAGAATAATTTTTGAGAACTGAGTAAAAACGAAAAATATTTTTTAAAAAAATTGGTAAAAAAATTTTACTGTACGTGAATACTCTATGTTACTTTATGATATAATTCTTAATCAATGATAATATATAGCTAGATATGCGCTATACTTTTTTTTTTCGGTTCGCATTTTTATTTATGTATGCATAAAAAACTTTACTGATTTAACACACTTTTTAGTATTCACAAATAATATTAGAAATAGAAATCAAAGTACAAAATTTTTATTTATTAGAAATTTAAGGAATCCTTTGAAATGAAAAAATTAAAAATGAAAAACATTGTGTTTGATACACAATTTTCGGGACAATTGTGTATCCAGAAACAAGACTAAACATAGATATGAAATAACATTTATGTTTTTTTTTTTTAAGTTTATTTTGGTGTTTTGATAATATACGAGTAGATATGAAATAAAAAAAATGGAAGACGCAAAGTAAGTTAAATATTATTTAATAAATAAGAAAAATAAGTTCTTAAAAAAACAATTGTTTTAGTGCATTAAAAGCGTTAAAATGTTAGTTGAAATGTATTAAAGGCGATCGGAATTGGAACAAAACACATTGTATTATAGATACACTGTGTTTGACATTTGGGATTTGACAATGTATTATTTCTGCTGTGTACCGGGTTGAAGATTTTTTTGTACATTTCTGATGTCCCCCTATAAAATTTTGTATTCTATTTGGCATAAAAAACTTCATATTTAAAACAGTTTTAGCTTCGTTAGCCAAGTGAGATTGAATTTTTAATTGAATTTATTCTGAATTTTTAGGGAAGTAATTTTTTTTTAATGAAATCTAATGTTTTATTAACCGTTGAGTATTTTTACTAATAACAAGTTTCCTTTTTTTGAAATTTTAAACAATGCCTAGAAAAACTAATCGATTCATTTGAAAATTCTGTATGAAAATTTACTGGAGTTGCATTTAAACGAATTTACGTTACGCACTTTTATGCCAGCTACTCGAACCCGTGGTGCGAACTAGCTGGATTCCAATAGCGATGACGACTATTGCATAAAAACGAATTTCTGAAAATTTCAAAATCCTAGCTCTTTTATTTTTTGAGTTATCGAACCGACGGACGAACAGACTGACAGACATACATAGCTAAATCTATTTATTTTTTGATTCTGATCCTACCTTTGATTCTATATCTACCAAATATAGTGTACTCTTTTGACCTCTAGTACGGGTATAAAAATCATACCATAAGGACAAAAAATATTTAAAATAAAAAAAAACAGCCACAAGTAAAATGAAATTCATTTTTCTATTTCATTATTTATGTCCCATTCATAAAATTATGTATGGATATGTATAAACGTTATTGTACGTTTAGTTTATATACATCTTCTCATAAAGTAATATTATCATACACATGTATTACACATTATAATTTTAGACATAAAACAATAACAAAAGTAACAAGAAGTAATTATATTTGCTATAATATAATATACACATAGCACTGCTGGTTATTATCAGGCAATCGCGTAGAAAGAATTTTGACGAAAATTTCGTTCGATACTGTTTCGTATTGAATCGTTTTGTTCTCTCTTTTTTTTTTTTTTTTCAAATAATTTCAAATTAGTTTGTAAAAAACAATATATCGAGTAGGTTGTGTCGCATTTTTTTCGTAAATATATTTTTATTATTATAGAAAATAGGGTAAACTGTCAATATTTTTACTATTATGAAATTCTATTCTTTTGTAATTTAGTCATTATATATCTTTACATCTTTTTCAAATAAATTTTTTCTTTGTTTAGCAGTTAACTAAAGTATGTTTTATATGTATGCAATAATTATTGATAGTTATTTTTATTCTATGTAGGATTAGAAATAAAGTGCCACTTTGTTGTATTGTAAAAGATTGCTGTAGTAATGGAGAAGAAAGAAGTATTTTTAAATTTCCAAAAAATAAAGCACAGACCGCAGAATGGGTAAAATCCATTCCAAATATAACTAAATATAACTCTTCGTCCGCAGTTTGTGTAAAAAATTTTACTGAAAACTGTTTAAAAAAATTCAAATGTAATGAAACGAGGTGGTTTAGTTGTTTCCATTAGATGGGTACAGAACATATTATTTCATATGAATGCTGTTTTAAATAATTTAATGTTGTTAGATAAATTTAAATTTCTTGCTGATACAAATCAAAAAGGGATTATTTACGCTCTTACCTACCATAGCATTAATTCGATAAGTTTTGATATCCCATTAGATTCCTCATGTTCATGTGGAAAGTCTTCTATTGAAGTTTTCGTACATATTTTTTCAGTTTTGTCAAATATAGTATTATCTAATATATGTAGAATAGAAAATAATAAACTGTGTGAAAAAAAAATATTGGGCAGCTCTTTTAAAATTCAAAAATTTAAATAATTTTTAGAGTAATGAGAATTTATTTTTTGAGTAAAATGGGTGGTGATTATTGAGTGAATGAATGTGATTTTTTAAAAAAATTTACTAACAGACTTTACTCTGGATGAATACTCTATATTATATTTTATTTTATGATAATACTCTAAAAAAGAGTATATCTGATCTGTCTGACCAAATCAACTTGAAACTTACATTTTCATTTATAAAAATTTTAATAAATCGAATAAAAATCTAAATTAAAACTGAAAGAAACCGTTTTCATTACTAACTAATAGAAACTACTAATAGGGTTAGATTCAAAACTTTAAAAATAAAATCTGCGAAATAAGTTGCTCTGTCCGAAAGAAATGTATCGATTTGTAAAGAAGGTAATGAACTGAATAAACTGAAAAAAAACTAAACCGGTAATTATTTGAACTCAAGAATTTCTTAAAATATTGCAAAGTCAAACAAACCAAGTCTTTAAAATTGATTTGCCACAATTCAGTTGATTTAGATTTAAATTGTTTAAGTAATTATGTATACTCGGTTTTCTGGGGAGCTGCAAGTAACAATTATACGAAAAAGATCCTTAAACTAAAAAAGGGAGATCTTAAACGAATGACAGGGATAAGCATGGGCCATTTAATGTTCAGGACCCATGCAGCAAGAACAGGTAGAGCAACTACGGGAACGTAGAGATGCTGTGGAAGGGATGACGAAACGGTCCTCCACGTCCTATGTCAATGCGAAACGCTGGAGGGCTTAAGACTTAATATCTTAGAAGAAAGGCACTGGTATAACTTGAATTCTGTAAGGGAGTTAGACCATGGAAAATTATTAAGATTCATAAGGGGTATAGAGTGGCTCAACGAGGCGCGAGGCGGTATAGAGAGGCTCAATGAGGCGCTGACCCTGAGAGCAGGGATGAACAACGGGCCAAGAATTCTAGGTGTAAGGGTGACCCGATTTACCCCATTTAAAACAACAACAACACCATCAACAACAACAACAACAACAACAACAATTATGTAGGTATATTAACAGAGTTTTATTCAGAAATTTTAAAAGAAATGAGTGCGCAATAATTCTGGTTTAAAGATTTTTAGAAGATTAAAACCCCCTTTTGTTAATAGGTTTGTTTTTTTTTCTAAAAAATTTGTGAACATCACATTATCTACGTGCTTTGGGAATATCCAATATTTATTTAAAAAAATTTTAACTACTTTCTTCTCAGTGTTCTTTTTATTCCGTCCCAGAAAATTCAAAGGTAGTTATATAACTCTCCAATTTTAATTTTAATAGTCTTAAATGATTTTTTGTCCTTTTTTCAAAATGGTTAAAATCTTAATTTATATTTTAAAAATCAACTTCAATCTTTGTTTCAATTATTACATACCTACATATATACGAGTATTTTAAAAACTTAATTGATCGTGTCAAATCAAAACAATGAAATGGCATTCATATAAAAAATGTTGATTTTAAAATTCGATTATATTTTTAAATACAACTTAAATTTGAAAATGTACGGAAAATAGGTTTTTCTCTCTAAAACGAGTTTTTGAAATTTCAACTAAAACAAAACTATTTATTCGTCTGAATTGGTTTTCAACTTTTACACAATCCTGGATACCATGAAAGAAAGAAAAAATAATAATTCTTCTAAATCTATTACAATTAAAAAACTTAAAAATTGTAATAACGAAAGAATTACAAATAGATTTAAAATAGATGCTAACAATTTTTTCTATGGTGCTAATTAAGTATATTGAAAAATGTGAAATCAAAGATATTGTTGCAGTTTATAAAATTAATATCAATGAAGATTTGCTGTATTAGAAATATTTTTTCGGGTAAATAGGGTAATGCCGAAAAAGAATTACTTTTGAAGAAAATATATCTGAACGCGATTTTAACCTTATGACAACTGCTTGGCAAAAAGAAAGAAATAGGTTATTATTGGAAAATATAGAAGCGGAATTAATGGTGAAACAAAATTTTGGATTGAACATAGAATTTCTAACTTTTCTTAAAGAGGATTATTTAATTTTAAAAAACATAAAATACAAAGTTAAGTACGATTGATATTTATAAATTAATCTTAATTTTTTTACTTTTTTTTTTTGAATTTTTTATCTCGTTTTTAAGTTTATATTTTTATGTTTGTACCTATGTATTCCTTCTTTTCTGTTTCGTTGTTTTATCATTTGTTTATTTTTCATAAGCAAATTTTTTTTTTCATTTACGTTTATTACGAGTAGCAAAACAATATACCTTATATCGTATATCATAATTTTTGATAAAGATGAACTGTTTTTATTACGAGTGCCATTATTTTTCATATATCGTTTTTGTTTTTATCAAAAATTATCGTTTATCAAAAATTACCAAAAAGCTTTTAAGTTGAAATGCTTTTCTAATGGGGAACAAAATTTATTTTATTACGAATGTCAAAATATATCGCTTTCTTTATCTTTTTATATCGGTTATAAAATTGGGTACTGTAGTTCAAAATTTTTTGAATATTTGCAATTATTTTTTTTAAAAGATGTAAGTATTTTTTTAAAGATATATAAGGAAAACATAAAACTAAGAAGTTTCCCCTGCGCAAATATATTTTTCTTATACATTGACAATTTCTTATGATATTATAATATGACAGATACTGTAGATTGAGACAATCCTAAATTAAAATCATTTCCTACAGTTAATAGATAACTACCTTGTGCAAAAATTTCAAAGTAGCTGCTTTCTTAAACTTTAAATTATATAATGTCAGGAATACTTTGTTGTCTTTTATCCGCTAATATGTGGGAGCCACTTTCGAAAATCTAAAATTATGCACAAAACTGAAAATAAAAACGATAATTTCAGTAATAGATATAGAATAAAATAATACATACACTGAATTTTGCTATTCAAGAGTGCTATTTAAAGAATCTCTTTCGTAAATTTATTAACTTTGGCTGAAGTACCTTATCTTCTTCATTATAAACAAAAAATTCAACAGATATCATTTTTAATTATTTTTCTTTCTTCAAACTCAATACTATTTATTCCTTCTTCATTAAATAATAACTTTTGAATTATAACTCAAAAATTAAAACAGTGAATAAAAAAAGCATTAATTACTTAAACCTTTTCGTTAAATATAAATATATCAATTTTTATCAAATATCGTTTCTTAATACGATAAAGTAACTATATACATAGAGTATTCACAAAAAGAACAAAAAAGTTGACAAGTTTTTTTATTTTGTAAAATCAACTTGATCGTATTTTAGTTTATTTTTTTTTTTTTTTTTTTTGTATGTCAATCGATGTGTGTACATTTGTATATATTTCTTCTTTTTTGTTGTTTTTTTTTTGGTTTTTGATTTTTTTTTAATGCCATACATATAAACATTTTATGAATTTATCTAATCATATAAGCTAAGAAAGTATATCTGATCAAATCAAATTTACAAAATAACCTATTTTTTTGCTTTTTTAATATTTTATATATTTATATAAAATATTTAACAAATATATTTAAAAAACTAATTTTAAAATTCTGTATTTAACGTCATCTTAAAGCCAGCAATCAGCTAATAGAAAATATTTAAAATATCTATAAAACAAAGAATCTTTTAATTTTTGAAATTACATATATATAATTTTCTCAAACTTATAACAGAGATACAATATCATTAACTCAACTGAGTATATATCTCTACTTTTTGTATACAAATAAATTTATAAAATTAATATTATGAAATTAAACTTAAATTCTCAATTTTTTCTTATCTTTTATAAAAAAAATTAAAAATGCATTGATTGCTACCACATACAAATATTAAAATAATAATGTACTACTAAAAATAAACTTTACCAAATAATTTATTTTTTCTTCACAAAAAGTTGTTTTAAGATTTGGATATCTCACATACAAAATATGTATATATATTATACTATTACTTTATTTAGGTATATTGATTTTGCAAAATGTAGGCTGAAGAGTAGCGGGCAATGATCAAGTTTTCTTTTGAAATTATTTTTTCTTTTGGACATCTTTTGAACTTTACGATGTCAAAAAATTTCTATTAAACTTGATTGACATTTCTCTTCTTCGTTTTTTGGTTGCACTTATTTCCTCTACATATTAGTTATATTCATTAAATTTAAAAAATTTTTTGAAAAGAAAGAAACCATGTGTTCTGTTTTCATTTTATAAGTTAAGTTTTACAAATATGTAGTTACTTAATTAGGAAAAAATTAACTAAAATATTTTTGTTTATTAAATAATTGTAATGAATCTAATTCTTAATTATATCATTTGATTTTTTTATTTTATGTTATATGTACATATGTATGTATCACAATTCACAAACAATTATAATCAAAATTGTAAATCGAATTTGTAAATTAAAAATTTTAAGACATCATGAAATTTTATTTATAAAAATAATAAAATATAACCAAATACTTACCAATAAATAACCAAAATTTTGCCAATATATATTTGTTTTAAATTAAATTATTAAAAAAATTTTCTAAGGTTATAAAAACTTAATAAAAAAATTAAATATACTTTTTTTACATAAAAAAATATGATAGTGATTAGTGACAGTCACATATAATTTGTTTTTAGAAGTAATCTGTTCTGTCAATTATAGAATAATGTCTAGCATCTGTGTATGCGCTTATGTCTATTATAATGTTGCCAGAAACAAAAAGGAAACGATAATTTTTAATATTAGATAATTTCAAATTCAAATAGTTTAAAGGTTTTTTTTATTTAAAAAGAAATTATTAATTTATAAACGAAATATTTAATAAAACTTAATACATTAAAATTTGAAACACAAATATTTTATATGAAGGAACAATTAAAATAGTTTGTATGGGTATGCTGAGTTGCATTGAAAAATCTGTTTGAACTTCGAATAGATAATTCCGATCCGAATTCCTGACGTTCAATGTAATATTTACGAATTTCTCAACAAAAAAATTTTATTCTAAATTGTGTAGCAAATTTTCATTGAAGTTTATGTGTTTACATTTTAATGTAAAAAATGTTTGGTTACAAGATTTTGTGTGAATTTTTAGAAGTGAAGCATTTTAAAATTGAAAATATAAATTCATTAAAAAATATATTAAAAATAAATACGAATTCGATTAACTTTAAAAATTTAAAGGATAAAAATAGAATTATTGAAATGTTTTTCGAAACCCGCTATTGTGTTACCAATAGGAAATAGTTTAAAAAAAAAATAAATTTAAATAATAAAATTATACAAAGAATCACACAAATTTAAATGTCACTTAATGTTGCTGCAAATCACTCACTACAACTACGTAGCTCTAGATGCTCCACCGGTGCAATTTAGTGTAGCGCTATATCCTCCTGAATACGACCGCTCTCAAGACGGTTTAATAGGAAATACATTAACAGAGAAATTAAAGCTGCCGAGTGCCGGTATTTTATTTAGGTATAATCAGTGTTGCCACTTCAAAATTTTCAATCCGTCAAATTTGACAGTTTGACTGGAAAACTTTTTAAAATTCAGTCAAAAAATCCAGTCAAAAGTTTTTAGAATAAAATACTGTCAAAAAAACGGTCAAAATAAAAATTTAATTAAGAAAGACTTAAAATTAAGTATGTATAATGAAATATGTACATAATTTCTTTGTTTAGATTGATTTATGGAGCGTTGCTTTTTATAAATTCGCAATACCTAATTTAACTAATGATATAATGTGACCATATCAAAGATTTATTTATTTATTATTTCAGATAAAGTGGTAAAATATTTATTTCAAAATATCAAATAAAGATTATCACAAACAAAAAAAATTGTACTAACATTAATCAAAAACATTAGGGCTTGTCACGTCGATACGAAATCTCTTCGTATTTTGGTTGAAAATGTCATTTTCGTAATTTTGACAGTACCAACCACTTTTTCTTTCATAGTGACGTGACAAGGTATTTTTTGTTTAAAACACGTATTTATTTTTAAATTTTTTTTTTCAAACAAAAAATGGATAAAAACATAAATAAAAAAAAGAGAATGAGGATGGAAACCAAAAAATGGACACAAGCTGAAGAAAACATGCTTTTAGAATATTTAAAAAAAATTGTTATTGACGATAATTTAGAAATAGAGGTAATTCTTTCATAATGGATTTATTTTTTTTTAAAAAATCATATTTTAATACAAAATAAAAAGAATAAAAATTTTTTTTATTCTTTTTATTTTGTATTAAAAATAGTTTCGTTCGCTCGACATTGATTCATAAAACCATATTTTGTTTTTTTAGAAGCCAACGGCAACCATTTTTTATAACAAAATGCTGACGGAAATTAGTTTGAAAGCGTCTATTATGCTTATAATTTAAAAAAGCTGTATTCAAAGGCTGTTAACTGGCAAAATCAAACTGGTCAAGGAGTTGAAGCTGGAACAGTCCGAGGTACGTAATTGATTTAAAACGTAAATACAAATATTTTTTATATTAATATTGCATTATTTCAGATACACTTTTGTTAATGTGTCCTTCGTTTGACATATTAGACGAAATATTAGGAGGGAGTGTTAATATAGAACCACCTTATTTGTTCGAAAGTACTTCTGCTGAAGATGAATTAAATTTCAATTCATATACAGAATATGAGAACTTAGAAGAGGGTGATGTAAATGAAGATATTGTAATTGTAGAGTCAATTGACATTGAAGAGGTAAATATAAACAATAAAGATTTTGAAATAATATGCATTTTAATTTTGTTTTATAGAATATTGCAGGGGAAAGTAGCTCACTACCTTTGTCGATGAACAAACAAATACTGAGCCCCCTCTTCAAAGATTTAGAAGATATTTAAATACGTCAACCCCAAAAAGACCAAAATATCAAAAAAATTCAAACGCTGCTATAGTAGAGGCTCAAAAAAGATCTGAAGTCCTCAAAGAAAAAAATGAGATAGAAAAGCTAAGAGTGGAACGTGATTTGGATTTACAAAAAGAAAAATTTTTATTTGAAAAAGAAAAATTTGGAATGGAGTTTGAGGTAAAGAAACAAGAAATGGAACATAAATTGAAAGAAATAGAACTTAAAAGAATGGAACTTGAAATGAGTAGAGAATTAGAAAAATGGAAATTGAAAAAGAAGAAAGGATTGAGACATATAAACTAGATTTACAATACAAAAATCGTTTATAAATAATGTTTTTTATTTAATATTGCTTAAAATAAATTTTCATTAAATAAAACTTCATATAATGCCTGTCTTTTTAATTGGCCCAAATTTTCAATTAGCCTATCGCTACCATTTTCGTCTCTTTCATTATCTTCATCTGATTGTGCGATATCATTAAAAAGAAAGTCTTCTTCAGTTAAGTGGGGTAAAATAATATTATGTAAAATACAAGCGACTTGTATCCAATCGCAAGCAAATTTGTGACTTTTTGCATCCTTTATTTGAATTTTTAAATTCTTTAGGCTGGTAAATTTTTCTTTCAACAACCCAAAACAGTGTTCAATACGAACTCGATATGAACTAAAATATCTATTAAATCTAAAAAACTGTAAGAATGAGTTATTTACACATAATACTTAAAAAAATTGATACTTTTTCCTTTTTTCATTTGTTGAAATCGTAGAATTTTGTCTAAATGGGGTTATTACATATTCACTTAATTTATATGCTGAATCTGCTGCAATCCACTGTCCTTCTGACAAAAACGTTTTAAAATTATTTCCAATTTTAGAACAGTTAAATATTCTAGAATCATGTACGCTTCCAGGATAGCCAACAAGAAAATGACGAATTCTAATTTTATAGTCGCATATAGTTTGCAATTTTATTAAATATTGTTTAGTCCTGGAAAAATACGATGTTGGATCTAATGCCGGTGCTTCATTTAAAGGAATTTCGCACCCATCTAAGTACCCTAAAATTAATTCATATTAAGAACAAATGAAATAAATAATTAATCTTATTAATTTTAATTCACCTATACACATCGGAAGTTCATCTATTGTCTCATCTTCAATACACTTTCTTTCATCTGTTAAAGGCCAAAATATAAAATCTGTTCGAAGCTCCAAAATACATTTAAAAATTCTCTTTGTAATTTTATCAATAGTTCCACCATCTCCAATTCCAAATTGTGTTGCAATTTTATACCTTGAGCCACCTTCCCCACTAGATCCAAGGCGAAAAAGTACCACACAAAGTTGGAAGAATGGCAATCTTCACCACTTTTGATAATTAAAATTCTTAAAAACTTCATTGTGTTTAATCAAATCATAAATCAAGTTAAAAAGTTTCTTCTCGACACGTACAAATGTTTTAAATCGTTGGTCATCTAAATTCGATAATGTTTCACTAAACCATTTCCGATTTTCTATTACATTAAATCTTACAGCGTATCTGAATGATAAGGCTAACATAGTATCTTCTTCCATATCGTCTAAAATTTCATCAACTTCAGAATCTATAATTTGAAAAATTCCAGTAAAATATTTTTAAATTAAAGTACGTTGGTACATACATATACAAACTTACCTGATGAATCTATAAGTTCCAGTTCAAATAATGCGTTTTCATACAACACATTTAATATATTATTTTTAGATTCCATTTCAGAACAAAATTGTAAACTGGTAAACAAAATTTAAAAATTAAATTTGATTTACAAAAAAAATAAAAGTCATATTTTGACATAAATACGAAATGAAATACGAAAAAATAACACGCTCAGAGGCTTGTTTTCAAATACGAAAGAAAAATTGTTTAGTACTGTCAAAATTACGAAAATGACATTTTCAAACAAAATACGAAGATATTTCGTATCGACGTGACAAGGTCTATTATTTCATAAATAAAAACAAAACTTATTTCATACATTAAACAAGAACAAAAATTACTTCATAAATTAAACAAAAGAAATTCTATGTAACTTGACGGTATACATATGTAAAACTTATTGCACCAAAAAAATATATATTCTAAAAATAAACTAATTAAAAAATTTCATCCATAAAGGAAATATCCAAATCTTCTTCACTATCATTTTCGTATATTATATCTTTTTTACCAATTTTATTAATCACTTCTGGTGGTATTTTCATATTGTACCAATTTTCTTTTGGCAAATGATTTCTTATAATCAAAACAGCCTTAGTGAGTTTAAGCTGCATTCGATTTCTGTGATATTTTTATATGTACATGTATGTATATTAAATGATTTGTCATTCCAGTATTTCTCAATTGTTGTTCGTTAACTACAATTTGTAGTGGTGCGAAAAAATTCGTTCAGCGTCAACGAATATTTTTAAAAATATTTTAAATTTTTCCGAAACGAAATTATGTCAAAAGCGGTCAAATAAAAAAATAAATCAGTCAAAATATTTCGAGTTTTTTTTCCCGTCAAAGAATATTTTTTCCAGTCAAATTTGACCGGAATACTGTCAAAATGGCAACACTGGGTATAATACACCTAAGCGGTTCGACAAATTAAAAAGTGCCGACATACGGAACAATTTTTTAGCCTTCACCAAAAAGAATTTTTTATGGTTTTATTTTTATTTGATATTTTGTTTGTGTCTAATTAAAATTTAAGACTTTCCACACTATTCAGCAAATAGCAATGGAAACCCGAGACAAAACATCGCAGTTACTGTTACTAAATTTGATAATGGTCGTTCAGAGAACTGGTGAATACTAAAAGAATGAAGTTGGTGAATAATACAAACAGAAATACATAATACTACGAAACGGACTACGATTTTATCATGATTCTGATAAAATTAAAATTTTTGTTTACTTTTATTTTATTGAATTCATTTTAATTTTAAGTTTTGAAAAACTCAAAATATATCAACTAAAATTCTTTTGTAAACGACAATTCAAATGTTTTTTTTATCTGATCTTGAAATTTTCTTTACTTTTTGTACATCCATATTCAAGTATACATCATTGAAATCTATTTGTTTTTACTAGTAAAAACTAATAATATAAAAATAATTTTTTATGAATATTTTTGAATAGAAATATCAAAAAATCAGCATTGCATTAAACAATACATGTCTTTTACACAGTACACTAAACAGTTTAATAGTCAATACACGGTTCCGCAATTTTGTTAAAATAATGTTGATGTTAACACTTCACCACAGATGATAAATAGATATATGTACCCACCCACCATAGATATTTGTTTTCAGAACAGGCACAGGACAGGACAGCACACAATTAAATGTGAAACACTTTAGGACTACATAAAACAATTTAGAACACAAAAACTAATGAACGCCTTTTTGTACTTTCTGTTCAACTCTTAAAAATCTACAAATAACTTTTTATCTTTCTAGATTTTTATTTATTTTTTCAAATCCTTTTGAAATACCTATACTTTATAAGTTAAAATGATGTGTCTTTTTAGATTCATAAATTTTAACCAACATATTTTTTATTTTAACAAGTAACTGAAATTAAAATTTATGAAATTCTTTATTTTTTTTTTAAAACATATGAAAGTTTTCAGGTACCTAAACTTAAATGTTTGTACTAAATTGTACATAGTACATAAATATTGTGTCAATTTCATTATGAAAATGTTAATTTTTTTGTACACATAACATTTTAAGGGGAATTCCGTCAAATATTTTTATTCGTTAAGCTTAACATATTTCGTTTAAAGTTTTATTGAATGTTAACCTACGCAGACAAAAAAAAATAATAAAGAAATTTAATTTATAAAATTGTGTTTATTTTTAATATTTGTTTTTCATATACATATGTATATAAAAAATAAAAATTTTTGGATAGAGTTTATTGAGAAATATAGATCTTAAGAATGTTTATGGAACGTGTATTCAAAAGATTATAGTAATCAAATGTTGAGAGAGTAATCAAATATACTCTCATATATTTATAGTAATCAAATGCTCTAGAAATTCTGGTCAAGAAATCCAAAGAAATTTCAAATTTTCTTTTCTTTTTTTTATCATTTTTTAGTGTCGTTACTCGTTAGCACTCCACCACATAATACTATAAATTTTTTCCGCTCAACTAAATAACACATTTTTATTGATACACTATAAAAATCTCAAATCTCATGACTTAAAAATTTATTTATTATAAATGCATACAAAACGATATGGTATTGTATGAACATTGTATCGTTTAAATGCGCTCACACAATATTGAAACAATATTGCTTCAATCGAAATTGATGCAATATTTATTTAATACTGTACCGTGTAAAACATGCTTTACAAGTTACATACTTCCACTCCAGGTTTCATTCCTAAAACAAAGTCACTTTTATAACTGTTTTCAATACTATAAAATATTCACGCCGATTCTTGAAGTCGTAGCATACAAAGTGATAGCAATTTGGTATTAAAATATTCACGCCGATTCTTGAAGGCGTAGCATACAAAGTGATAGCAATTTGGTATTACTTCTAACTTCTAATCTAAATTTGCCTACGAAGAGATATCCACCATTTTTCTAAATTCCCTCGTACGGTTAAGTCGGAGATAATCTACGAAAAAGTAATTATCAATTCCGACTTAACGTTACGAAAAGTGTAAAAATCTACGAAAGAAATATTCATTCGCAGCATATTCATACTTCATATATATATTAAAATTTTTATGGGTAAAATAACGAATAAGAACTAACAAAATATTAAAGAAATGATGTGAAATATCTTATTATTTTTTATGTACAATTAATCTTAAAATACTTTTTTAATGAACGCGTTTAAATGAAGTAATATTGATTTAATATTGTGAAATTTTCGGTCAAGATCATTCAATCATGCAATATTTGTTCAATATTGAATGAAAACATTCACACGTTACAATTGCCACTCAATATTAATACAATATTTATCCAATATTGTACCGTGTAAAAATTGCTTGCTATTGGTAGCACGTAACTTGTTACGTCAATTTTAATTTTGTTTCGCTACTTTTGGAGGCACGTATCGTTTGAAACGCCATTTTTTTTGAGCTTCACAAATAAAATTTGACGGTAGTAAAATAGTTGACGTTTAAAAAAAAAAATTTTCAAGGGTTAATATTTTTGTTTTTCGAAAGAATATTAATTTATTTCAAGTCAAGTAGGTATTTTTTTTATATTTTGATTTTAAAAATATTGAATATTTGTAATTGTATATGATATTATCGAGTAACTAATAAAAAGTTAATTTCTTAGGAAAAAAAAAATATTTATAGTTTAACATTTACAATTTCAATAACTTACAATTTTAGTTTAAATAAAGATTTCAATAATTTACAATTTACTTAAATTTTATTAAACCAAACCTCAACTTAAACTTCAATACTTTTTGTATTTCTCAATTTGAAACTTTTTTTAAAATCAAAAGTTTTATTTTTTAGAAACATGTCAAATCGAACAAAGAAATTTAAAATAAATAAATCGTACCATATCTTAACCTAATAGCCTATCTACAATGAACGCTCTCAACACGTAGCTATCTGTCAAACTAAGTTAAATTAATTGAATTAAATGAAAATGTCTACAGCCATGTCGCAGTCATGAAAAAAGTTGTTAAATGGCCTATCTACAATGACGCTCTCTTGTTGCTTTCATTCCGCTCTTATTACGTAGTCAACAAAGAAGTGTCTACAATGAAATGTACATGACAGGGTTTTTACATTGTTTTATTTACAAATTTCATGTATTAAAAAATATTCAATAATTTAAAGATTATGGTATAGCTATTTTGATTAATGGTTTGAGATTATTTAACCCTAGATAGGAAAAAAATTTAATAATTTTATTAATTTTTGATTCTGATTATAAATTTTTTTTATGTTTCAATACAAACTATTTATCAAAGTTCAGTTATTTGACATTTGAAAACGAAATGAAAGCGAAAAAGTTAAAAATTAAACAACTTTTTTAATGACTGCGTCGTAGACACTTTTATTTAATTCAATACATTTAACTTAGTTTGACAGATAGCTGCGTGTAGAGAGCGGAATGAGACCGTTCGTTGTAGATAGACTATAACTTTTAAATTTTCGCTTTCTTTACATGTTCAAATGTCAAATAATTGACCTTTGTTACTACGTAATGAGAGCGTCATTGTAGATTTGCTTTAAATTTTGTCATTAAAAAAAAAACTGGAAATCACAGTACGTATTTTATTACGCTTATTTTCGTTTTTGATATTATCGAATTCCAATATTAAAACTTCGAAGTTAAAATCAAGTCTTCCTTGTTCGCAAAGTATAAAAACCAAGAGCAAGAAAAAACACATGTTCGGGTTGCAAATGTCTTAACACGACTGAATATTTTAATCATTCATAAGAATGACAATATCAAATAACATTATTTTCTAAATCATAATTTATTGAGTGTGCTTATTTATTTCAACACCCTCACTTGATAAAAAAATTTTAATTTTAAGCTTTACAACAGTCAATCAAATACATTTTCACAAATCAATATCAAAATTAAATAACTTCCACCTCTATTCTAAATTCCCTCGTAGACTTTCTATTACGCTACGAACAAAAACTTTTAGTGATTCTAAATTCCCTCTTAGAAAATTAAATTTGCAATGGCAACTTTGACGCTTTTACGTTGACGTCAGTTTTTTAAGTAAAAATGATGATTATTCCGACAAGCCAAACGATGAGTATGGGCAAGTTGCATTGACGTAATTTTCCATTATAAATAACACAATATTACTCAGTCCCACACGAGTGTAGTTTTAAGTGTTGTCACCAATTTATAAACTTATGAATGTATGTGTAAAATTTAGTTCATTCGAAGATAGTTATCGTCGGAGAATGTTTAGTCAACTGATTTTTCAAAAGCGGAAAGTTTTTGTAATTTTTTATTCATATAAAAAAAAAAAAGGTTTGTAGCTACCTAAATAAAAAAATGGATTTGTAGATAATATAAGAAATTTAATTTTTTATTTACATTGAGTAAGTAGGTGATTTTATTTTACTTATATCATATCTAGGTCATTAAAAAATGGATTAATATTTTAATAAACATCTGTGGGACTGAGCAAACATTCATAATTATACAGTTTTAAAATTAGGTTCTAAATCTGTTCCTTAAACTAATTGTCTTTTATATCATTAATTATTTTTTGTTATTATTTATATTAACTAAATTTTATATTTTATCAATCAAAATATATTTATATATTTAATATAATACAAATATATTTGAAAGATAAAAAATAACAAATAGAAATAAAACCTAATATCAAAGAACATATAATAATAAAGAAGTCTCATCAGAACACTTTTTTAATTTTTACATCTATGATGCGTACGGTCGGCGGGAAAAAAATAAAATAAATATAATAAATAAAAGAGCATTCATTGTCTTACTCTCTTTAAAACTTTGCATATTATTTTTTTTTATTTTATTGTTGTTATTTGTAAATTTGTTGTTTTGTTTTGATATTTCTATAGATATATGAATATATAATATTCATATGTATAGATAGATAATATCATATAGAGTTAGATTAAAACTTAGAAGTACCTAGAAATTAGAATTAATAGAAATAATGTGTAGTAAAAATTTGATAAATTTTGAAAATGTATTTGTGAATGCAAAAATTGTATATGCTTTAAAATTACGATTTATGATTTCAGTTTATGAAAAGTAAGTGTAAAGTACATATTTGGATATTAAATTACAATTAAAATGAGTTGTAAAAATAACATAAATATTAAAAAACCCCAAAATTTCTACAAATCAGGAATCAGATGTTGTATTTCTGATTGTAAAAAATCTTATCGACATAACATGGGACTCAAACTTTTTAAATTTCCTCCTCAAGATTCCATAATTGGCCAAATTTGGCGCGAAACATGTGGTATTTCGAATTCTGAGCTCGTAGGTGAAAAAAAACTTTTTATTTGTAACAACCATTTTAACCTAGGCGATTTAGGTAAGTTAAAGAACCTTTGTTTATAACACTTTCTTTAATGACTTTCCTTACATGTAGGAAAGTATAAATTAAAATCCGGGGCTATACCTACTATTAATTTAGGTACCTATTTAGAAGAAAGTAATGAAAATATTAATTGTTTAAATATTTGCCCACCCGAAAAGAAAAGACGTTTAAGTAGCTGTGAAGATTTTTTAGACTCTGCCTGCAACAATTGTGAAAAATATGTAAAAGCTAGAGATTACTACATGAAAAAATATAATTTAACTTTAAAAAAGAACACTGCACTTTTAGCTAAAATGAAATTACTAAAAAAAATTAAAAAGCCAATTTCAAATAAGCGTGCAAAGAAAACCAAGACCATTATCAACAACATCAAAAACTCTATAGATTCTATTTCTTATATGAGTAATGAATCGAAAATATTTTGTAAACTTCTTCTCAACAGCGACACAAAAAAATATCCTGATAACGTTAAAAATTTAGCCCAAAATATATTTTATATTTCACAGTCAACATATAGTTTTTTAAGAAATAAATTGCATTTGAATTTACCACACATAAGCTCACTACATAGATGGAGCCCTATAAAATCACTTCAACCTAGTTTTAAAAATAGTGCTTTTGAGGAGTTTAAAAAAAAATGTGACTCTTTAACAGAAATTGACAAAAAAAACGTAATCCTGATATTTGCCGAAATAGCTATACGAAAAGAACTCAGATATAACGAAAAATTAGATTTAATAGATGGATTTGAAGATGACGGGTTTTGTCGCAGTAAAAATCAGGGAAAACAAGTTATGGTTTTTATGCTACGGGGTTTAATTTCGAATTGGAAACTTGTGTTTAACTATTTTGTCACAAAAAACGGACTATCTGGTGAAATGCTTCTTAAAATTATTAAAGAAAATTTACAAATATTATTTGAGATTGGTATAATAATACGTGTAATTACATGTGATCAAAGTCCCTCCAATAGAAAATGTTTTTCTATGTTAAACATTTCGCCAACAAACTCTTTTTTTGAATATTTTTTTTTTTTTTTTTTTTTTTTTTTTTTTTTTTTGTCCTTTATAACTCCTCTTGGGAGCATAGGGCTTCCACTTGGCATCTCCATCTCACTCGGTTTGTTGCTGTTGTTCTTACATCGTTCCAAGTGAGATTGCATCTTCCTAGTTCCAGGAGTACTGATCGCCTCCAGGTGTTTTTGGGACGACCTCTTGTTCTTTTTCCCTGAGGGTTCCACTCTAACGCCATTCTGGTTATGCTATCGGCTGTTTTCCTGATGGTATGTCCGATCCATTTCCATTTGCGTTTCCTTATCTGTTTCACAATTGGTTCTTCTCTTGTTATCTCTAACAGATTCACGTTGCTGATGGTGTTAGGCCAGAATATTCCGCATATGATACGAAGACATTTGTTGACGAATACCTGCAATTTCTGTATGATGTTGTTTGAAATTAGCCAGGTTTCGCTACCATATGTTAGTATTGATTTTACGCATGCGTTGAATATTCTTAGCTTCGTGTTTCTGGAGATCTGAGAGCTTCTCCATATGGTTCTTAATTGTCCGAATGCCGATCTTGCTTTTCGAAGTCTGTTATTAACATCTGCTTCTGCACCGCCATCTGTTGTAATTGTACTGCCTAGGTAGCAGAAGGCATCTACATATTCGATGGTGTTTCCTTCAATGCTAATGTTTCCTCTATTGCAGGTGTTAATTCGCATGGCCTTAGTTTTCTGGATATTTATCTCCAATCCAACGCATCGTGCTAATTTTGTGAGATGTTCTAATTTAGCTTGGATGTCGCTGAGCTTGTGCGATAGTAGACAAATATCATCTGCGTAGTCTAAGTCCTCGAGTTGCCGTGTGAGACTCCAAGTTATTCCACGTCTCTGCACGCATACTTCTCGCATAATTTCATCCAGGACAATTGTGAACAGTTGAGGTGAGAGTGGACATCCTTGTTTTACTCCTGTGTTTGTAGTGAAAGAGTCACTGATGTTTCCGTTGTGCAGAACCGCGAGATCCGCATCCTCGTACATCGCTTTGATAATGTTTATTATTTTCTGGGGTACTCCTTTCTTGCTTAATGCTTTCCAAATTGCAACACGTTTGATGGTGTCAAAGGCCTTCTTGAAGTCTATGAACAGGAGGTAGAGAGGTGTACGCCATTCCACAGATTGTTCGACTATTATGCGTAGAGTGTTGGCTTGATCTACGCAACTTCTGTTAGGGCGGAAGCCTGCCTGTTCATCACGTAAACTTCCCTCGATCTTGCTTTGAATTCTGCCTTGTATGATTGTTGCCAGTATTTTATATATGGAGTTAAGCACGGTTATTCCTCTCCAGTTGCTGCATTCTCTTAAGTCATCCTTCTTTGGTATTTTAACGATGATGCCTTTCTTCCAAGATGTAGGCAGCCTTTCCTCATCCCATGCCTTTCTGATGTGTGGATATAGAAGTTCGGCTGATATTCTAGCGTTAGCGCGTAGCAATTCGGCTGCAACACCATCCTCGCCAGCTGCTTTGTTGCATTTCAACTTCCTTATAGCCTCATTTATCTCATTGACATTGGGTGGGTCACACGATATACTTAAGTTGTTGTTTGTGTGGCTGTTGGTTTCGTCTGTCTGCCATGTTTCGCTGATGTCAGCTATATTGCTGATTTCTTCGAAATGTTCCCTCCATCTTTGTGTTTGAGCGTCAGTGTTTACTAGTAGCACGCCATTACGATCCCTGACTGGTTGGTTTCTGTTACATTTGCGATTTGTGAGACTTCTTATGATCTGATGTAACTCTCTCATATTGTTTTGCCCTGCCGCTGTTTCAGCTGCTGTTGCTAATTTCTCTAGGAACTGTTTTTTGTCTCTTTTTGCTGCCTTCTTTACTTGTTTGGCAATTATGTTGTACTGATTGCTAATAGCTATGTTGTTATTCAGCTGCCGCTTTAGTTCTCTTCTTTGGGCTATAAGGTGCCATGTATCATCAGAGATCCATATTTTTCGTTCTGGCTGTGCTATACCAAGTGTTTCTTCTCCGACTTGATTGAATACCGCTACAATGTCGTTCCATGTATGATTTTCCGCCAGTGTTGATGTTTTTTCTAGCAGGTTGTTTACTAATTCATTTTTTGTAGGTACACTTAGGAGTTTTCGGAGGTTTAGTCGTCTTTTTCTTCTATGTCTGGTTGTTCTTTGTGCTTTCAACTTAATTTTGAAGTCACCAGTTATAAGTTCATGGTCGCTGCCGATATCAGCACCTCTTCTATTTCTGACATCTATTAATGAACTACGCCATCTTCTGCTCACACATATGTGGTCTATCTGATTGCGAGTGCGGCCTCCAGGTGATGTCCAAGTATACTTGTGTATCTCTTTGTGGGGAAAGATGGTGCCACCGATGACTAATTGAAATGTTTGACATATTTCGACTAATCTATCTCCATTGTTATTTCGAACTCCACAACCATGTTTTCCCACGATGTTTTCTTGGTTGGTGTTTCCTATTTTGGCGTTGAAATCTCCCATTAGTATGACAATGTCTCTTTTTCGTACATTATTAAGCGTTGATGTTAATTGTTCGTAGAATTCTTCTTTCTTGGCTATTTCTGCATCTTCAGTGGGTGCGTAGCATTGTATGATGGTTATGTTTCTAATTTTGCCGAGGAAACGAGCTGTGATTATCCTATCTGATGTTGGTAACCAGGATATTAGAGAGTTGCGCATTTTCCTCGATATTATAATTCCAACTCCACCTTGACCTCCAGTTTCCTCACCACTGTATATTAGAGTATTGCCATTTGCTGTAACAAGCTCGCCGGTGTTATTCCATCTCATTTCACTTATTCCTAGGATTTCGATCTTATATGATGTCATTTGTTGTTCTACTTGGGACAGCCTTGATGCTTCACGAAGAGTTCTCACATTCCATTGCGCTAAGCGCGTCCTATTTCGTAAGCCAAAGGTTGTTGCCGTAAGATCCATCCTGTTTTCTTGCCTTGTTTCAGTTTCTGTAATCGTTCTTTTCAGCTAAGCAGGTGATTGGTCTGCTGTAGCCTATCCTAGGGATGGGGCTGCCATCTGTCGTTGCCTAGAAACAACGTCCTGAGTCTGGTCCAGTACCACTGAGGGCGATGTTATAGTGTCGTCTCAGGGAGCCTTAGTGGTATTTTGATGTTACTGGTATGCATGATGTTATTGTTATTCTATTTATTATTATAGTTATTATTATTATTATTATTATTATTATTATTATTATTATTATTATTATTATTATTATTATTATTATTATTATTATTATTATTATTATTATTATTATTATTATTATTATTATTATTATTATTATTATTTTTTTTTTTTTTTTATTGATATATTATATATTACCCAGCCAGGGATCGAACCCGAGACCTTTCGCATGAAAGGCCGACGCCACAACCACTGCGCCATCGGCTGGATCTTTTTTTGAATATAAGGAAAACAAAATATATTGCATGTACGACTTTCCACACTTAATAAAATCTCTTAGAAATTGCTTGTTAGATTCCGATCTGAGAACCCCTGATGGGATTGTCAGTTTTAATATTATTAAAGAATTATGGGAGAACCAATTGAATGGAAAAACTAGAATGTGTACTAAGCTTACCAGGCAGCATATTAATCCAAATACGTTTGAAAAAATGCGAGTAAGACTCGCGACACAAATTTTTAGCAGAACAGTTAGTGCTGCTATTAAAACAATAGTAGAAACAACTTCCGGCTTTAAAACCGGAAATGAAATTGCAAAGTCAACAGCAAATTTTATACTAATGTTTGATAAATTTTTTGATTGTATGAATAGTGGTTCATTACATTCCGATAATGCGTATCGTTCTGCAATTCAATTAAATAGCCTATCTTTTAAATTTTTAAAAGACTTCAAGAAATATTTAGCAAATATCGAATTAGTTAAAAAGAAAAAGGTGTATTTATTGGAAGGAATGAAAATTTCATTAAACACTGTGCTGGAACTATCGGAAGAAATTTTAAAAAATGAATCTCAAATTTTTTTTTTTATGACTAAACGTCTTTATCAAGATGCACTTGAAAATTTGTTTTCGATTGTACGACAAAAGGGGGGTAATAATAAAAATCCAACTTTAGCTGAATTCAATGGAATAATAACTCGAATAATATCACTAAATATAGTGCAATCAAGCTCTGTTACTAACTGCGAGGATGATGTGGACAACATGCTAATACTCAATATGGAATACGACACATCAAATTTCAACACAGAAATAGAAATATGTAGTGTTTCAGTTGATATAGACTTTCGAAGCGATGCATATGAAAAATTTTTCCAAGAAGATACATTCCAAGCAGCCAAACATCTTCTGATAGACTTAAATTCAATGAGATACTTAATTGGATATGTAGCATTTAAAATTTTACCAAAACTGAATTGTGAGAAATGCAATTGTGCTTTAAAAAAAGAGGATGAAGTATTAACATCTCCATCAGAAATATTTATTTTCGAAAAAAATTATGGTAATTCTTATTCTGATTTTGGAAATTTAAATGCACCATCGCAACAATTTTTTTATGTCAGTAAACAAAAACATAAAATGAAAGTATTAAATTTTTTAATCCTAGTTCTATTGAGAAAGCATTGTTCTTGGGCTGTTGAAAAATGTGAAACAAAAAGACATCCAAAACTACAAATTATAACGACTTAAAATAATATTCCTTTACTCCTAAAATAAACTAACAGAAGATCAATGTATTAACTAAATAGTAAATACTCCACACTACAGTAATTCTACCACGCAGCTTTTTAATTTTAACAAACTAACAATTTTAACAATTTAATATGAAAAAAAAATTTCTAGACGGTGCTCTACTGTTTATACATTATTATAATATACATGTATAGACTAGAGATATCAATTATATATGTACAATTTATTAATTGTACCTAATGGGCCTATACCTACTATTAATTTAGGTACCTATTTAGAAGAAAGTAATGAAAATATTAATTGTTTAAATATTTGCCCACCCGAAAAGAAAAGACGTTTAAGTAGCTGTGAAGATTTTTTAGACTCTGCCTGCAACAATTGTGAAAAATATGTAAAAGCTAGAGATTACTACATAAAAAAATATAATTTAACTTTAAAAAAGAACACTGCACTTTTAGCTAAAATGAAATTACTAAAAAAAATTAAAAAGCCAATTTCAAATAAGCGTGCAAAGAAAACCAAGACCATTATCAACAACATCAAAAACTCTATAGATTCTATTTCTTATATGAGTAATGAATCGAAAATATTTTGTAAACTTCTTCTCAACAGCGACACAAAAAAATATCCTGATAACGTTAAAAATTTAGCCCAAAATATATTTTATATTTCACAGTCAACATATAGTTTTTTAAGAAATAAATTGCATTTGAATTTACCACACATAAGCTCACTACATAGATGGAGCCCTATAAAATCACTTCAACCTAGTTTTAAAAATAGTGCTTTTGAGGAGTTTAAAAAAAAATGTGACTCTTTAACAGAAATTGACAAAAAAAACGTAATCCTGATATTTGCCGAAATAGCTATACGAAAAGAACTCAGATATAACGAAAAATTAGATTTAATAGATGGATTTGAAGATGACGGGTTTTGTCGCAGTAAAAATCAGGGAAAACAAGTTATGGTTTTTATGCTACGGGGTTTAATTTCGAATTGGAAACTTGTGTTTAACTATTTTGTCACAAAAAACGGACTATCTGGTGAAATGCTTCTTAAAATTATTAAAGAAAATTTACAAATATTATTTGAGATTGGTATAATAATACGTGTAATTACATGTGATCAAAGTCCCTCCAATAGAAAATGTTTTTCTATGTTAAACATTTCGCCAACAAACTCTTTTTTTGAATATAAGGAAAACAAAATATATTGCATGTACGACTTTCCACACTTAATAAAATCTCTTAGAAATTGCTTGTTAGATTCCGATCTGAGAACCCCTGATGGGATTGTCAGTTTTAATATTATTAAAGAATTATGGGAGAACCAATTGAATGGAAAAACTAGAATGTGTACTAAGCTTACCAGGCAGCATATTAATCCAAATACGTTTGAAAAAATGCGAGTAAGACTCGCGACACAAATTTTTAGCAGAACAGTTAGTGCTGCTATTAAAACAATAGTAGAAACAACTTCCGGCTTTAAAACCGGAAATGAAATTGCAAAGTCAACAGCAAATTTTATACTAATGTTTGATAAATTTTTTGATTGTATGAATAGTGGTTCATTACATTCCGATAATGCGTATCGTTCTGCAATTCAATTAAATAGCCTATCTTTTAAATTTTTAAAAGACTTCAAGAAATATTTAGCAAATATCGAATTAGTTAAAAAGAAAAAGGTGTATTTATTGGAAGGAATGAAAATTTCATTAAACACTGTGCTGGAACTATCGGAAGAAATTTTAAAAAATGAATCTCAAATTTTTTTTTTTATGACTAAACGTCTTTATCAAGATGCACTTGAAAATTTGTTTTCGATTGTACGACAAAAGGGGGGTAATAATAAAAATCCAACTTTAGCTGAATTCAATGGAATAATAACTCGAATAATATCACTAAATATAGTGCAATCAAGCTCTGTTACTAACTGCGAGGATGATGTGGACAACATGCTAATACTCAATATGGAATACGACACATCAAATTTCAACACAGAAATAGAAATATGTAGTGTTTCAGTTGATATAGACTTTCGAAGCGATGCATATGAAAAATTTTTCCAAGAAGATACATTCCAAGCAGCCAAACATCTTCTGATAGACTTAAATTCAATGAGATACTTAATTGGATATGTAGCATTTAAAATTTTACCAAAACTGAATTGTGAGAAATGCAATTGTGCTTTAAAAAAAGAGGATGAAGTATTAACATCTCCATCAGAAATATTTATTTTCGAAAAAAATTATGGTAATTCTTATTCTGATTTTGGAAATTTAAATGCACCATCGCAACAATTTTTTTATGTCAGTAAACAAAAACATAAAATGAAAGTATTAAATTTTTTAATCCTAGTTCTATTGAGAAAGCATTGTTCTTGGGCTGTTGAAAAATGTGAAACAAAAAGACATCCAAAACTACAAATTATAACGACTTAAAATAATATTCCTTTACTCCTAAAATAAACTAACAGAAGATCAATGTATTAACTAAATAGTAAATACTCCACACTACAGTAATTCTACCACGCAGCTTTTTAATTTTAACAAACTAACAATTTTAACAATTTAATATGAAAAAAAAATTTCTAGACGGTGCTCTACTGTTTATACATTATTATAACATACATGTATAGACTAGAGATATCAATTATATATGTACAATTTATTAAATAAAAAAAAATATATGTATGTATGTACTATGTAGTATTTTTTTTTGTAGTATGTTACAGCATGTACTATTATTTCAAGAGAGGATTTAATCTATTGAGAGAAAAAAAAAAAAATCAGAAAGAAAAAAATGTGGGTTTCCGTATCAAAACCACATATGAAAAAAAATATTTTCAAAATTTGTATGAGATGAGACTTCTTTATTATTATATGTTCTTTGCTAATATGGTAATCTTATATTGATTTTTATCAATTTCCAATACCAGAAATACTTTATATTTTGTCCGGTCTCAAATTTTTTTTATTTAAGATGCGCACAGTTCAAAAATTTTTAAATGATGAAGAAAAACAACAAAAAAATAAAAGAAAAACAAAATAATTTTTTTGTTTGTATTGGTTAGTGCATCGAGTCTTACTAGTAAAATTTGGTTGCAACGAAACCGGTTTTTTGTGAATACAAAAATTACGAAACCGGTTTTGGTGTATTCAGAATTTTCACCGATTGCGTCAACATTACGTCAAAATACCTCGATGCAACAGTTGTTACTCGCCATGTAGCTTGGCTGATTGTTTTCAATTTTGTAGTAATAATTTTTGAAAAATATTTTAAAAATAGATTTAAATATTTCTATAAAACAAAGTTAACTAAACAATTGAATAAAAATGTAAATTCATTTAAAATTTTTTATTTACATGACACGAAATAACATGAAGCACGAACATGGTACGAATGAATATTTCTTTCGTAGATTTTGGCAGTTTTCGTAACGTTAAGTCGGAATTGAGAATCACTTTTTCGTAGATTATCTCCGACTTACCCGTACGTGAGAATTTAGAATAGAGTTGTTCATTCATGACAACAACTTTGGTGAGATTGTCTGCAACCTTTTCTTTGCTTGATATAAAATTTATCTAAGTCCTTAACAGTTCCGTCTTAAATTTTTACTCCGAGATAATGGTATTTAATATCAATATGTTTAGACCTGGGTGTGAACCTGTCTGTTTCACTTAATGTTATTGCACTTTGACTGTGACAGTAAATGTTGAAAGAACCTTTAAACTTATTGTCTAGCTCAGTTGTTAGTTGTTTAAGCCAGACCGTTTCTAGAACCGCCGAAGATAAAGCCATATACTTTGAAACAGAACGGAGCTTGTCGGTGTTTGAAGCTCAATCAGCATCCGAGTAATGAACTAATTCGCAACTATTACCATTTTTATATATTAATTTATTATCCCTTGAGATACCTCAAAATTTTTTGACTGCTTTCCAGTGAGCATCACCATAATTTGAATTAAACCTAACATCATGTACTGCAAAAGCTAGGTCCGGTCATGTGTCTTGTGCCAAGTATAACAAACTACCAACACCTTCCTGATATAGTTTGTTTTTTCCAAAAAATCAATATGACCTCCACGTAAATAGCTAATATCATAAAGAAATCATATACATAGAGTATTCATCTAGAACAAAAAATGTTAAGTAGTCAATTTTATTGATTTGAAATCACCCAATACGGTATTTGAAATCACCCCATTATCGTAAAAATATGACAGTATTTTTGGTATACATATAGGGTGACATCGTAATTGTCGTGAAAAAAACTTCAACCTGATACATAGTGAAAATAACATAATGTAAAATTTCTGCATACATTGTGTCGAAAATACAATATATTTTGTTTACAATTCCGATTTCGCCAAAATGAAATGTCAAAAATTTTAACAATTGTAACAAAAAATTAAACATCTCACAAAAATAAAAAATTGACTTACTTTTCTTCCATGGTTTTTTTTTTGACTTCACCACCACAAAAATAAAATTCAACTGACCAAAATTCAAAAAACTTTTAATTTTTATATTTGTGTATCCAAAAAATTTTCGATCCTCAATTTAACAACACGCGTCGTGAAAATGGGTCGCGATTACAATGTAAAATGAATTTACGATCATGAGAATTTTTTAAGTTTACATTTACGATCATGCGACATTGTATTTACTACGTCACAAACACATTTACGATGTCAGGGAGTAAAATCAAATTGAGATTTACTTTATTTTTATTTTCTTTGTTTGTCAATCAATGTATGTACAATAGTTTATCAAGTTGGACGATTTCTTTTTAAAAAATTTTTGTTTAATATTTTTATTGTTGTTTTTTTTTGTATGTTAAACAATGTATGTATTTACATTTGCGGATTTTGTATATATGTATGGGCCTTATCGTGGATGTCAGTTATCACATATGTGATAATTGATAAAATTTATCATAAACAGTATCGTGAACTGATTCTGATAAAAATTTTTTAAAAAATGTTCTATTGTGAATTGTGAATAATTGACATAAATTTTTTTTTTTGAATTTCTTATTTGACAAGAAAATAATATCGTTTTAAGTTTCAAATTTGAAAAAAAGTAAAAACAAACAAACAAAATTTAAATTTTAAAAATCTAAATCAGGTAAATATTCATTTTTAAATTTGAAAACTGTATTATTTATTTCGTTTTTCTGCATTTTTTTTTAATAAATTAGATATGACATCAGTGGAGTTATATTATTCTTCAGACGAAGAAGTATTAATTGAAGAGGCTTTGCAAATAAAATTAATACGAAAAAATTTGAGGGACAATTCAAACCCAATGCAGTTGGATAACCAAACGTAATTGAAATTTATAAATTGATGCCCTGTAATGTGGCCTAATACAATTTTAAATTGCTTTCAGATTTATTAAATATTTTCGTTTATCGAAACCTGCTTTTCAGCATGTGCTAGAAAGCATTGAAAACAAATTAAGAACTAATGTAAGGGAACGTGCTGTGCCCAACATTATTAAACTTGCAGCAACCTTAAGGTTCTTTGCGCATGGTAATTACCAAAGTAGCGTGGGAAATGATTTTAACCTTGGTCTTGCTCAATCAACAGTGTCGGAAATATTTAAAGTATTATCAATAATACATATACATATATATAATATATGTTATATTATAATATCATATCCTAAACTAAATAACTAAATCAAATAAATAAAAATTAATTGTTAGGAGGTATTTAATGTGTTAGAAACAAAAATTTCAACAAAGTGGATAAATTTTCAATACACAGAGGATGAATACCGTAGAGCAAAATTACACTTTTATGAAAAATTCAGGATCCCAAACATAACAGGGTGTGTGGACGGTACCCATATTAGAATTATAGGTCCTAGCAAAGACCTTAGGCATTTATATTATAATAGAAAAGGTTTTTATAGTGTAAATGCTATGATTGTAAGAATTTAGAAAAAAATTTTTAACTTACATTACAAAATATTGTGTTTTAGGTATGTGATGATTTAATGAACATAAGGTTTATCAACGCAAAAAATCCTGGAGCAACACATGATGCAACTATTTGGAATATGTCAGCTTTAAAAAATAAAATACACGAAGATTATCTCAATCACCGTAATAATGTTGTACTTCTTGGTAGTAAATTAAAAGTGTAGTATTTTATTGTAACTCAAATAATTGATTTTAGGTGACGGTGGTTATGCTCTTACACCTTACCTTCTTATATCTTATCGTAATGCTGTGGAAGGATCATTACAAGCCAGATTCAATACGAAGCATTCTAGAGCGAGAAATATTGTCGAAAGAACTATTGGGCTGTTAAAAAGTAGATTTAGATGTTTGCTTTCAGCTAGAGAATTACACAGCCCAGAAAAGGCTACACAAATAGCAAATATATGTGCAGCATTACATAATATTTGCTTAAAATACAATATGGATATTCCAGAAATTGAAATTGAAGAAGAAAACAACGATAATGTTGCAGAAGACGGTGATAATGAAATACCTAATACCACTTCAACTGATTTGTTCAACGAAGGAAGCCGATTTAGAGATAGAATTTCTAGTCTTATGTGAATTAAAATAAAAAACAAGATAATATACAATTAAGCTTTACTCCATTTCTCGAAAATTTATAACCCTTTTGGTAAATTAAAATGAATATTTATTGCTACGTTTTTTTCATCTTCGGACCATTTACTAACACTTTTAAAATTCATTTTTAAAAATCTTTTGGCTTCGTTATGCAATTGAAACTGCCTATTAATAATGCTATATAAAGATAAATCCTGTTTTTCTTTTTTTAATTTTTGCCTTAACTTTTTATTTTGATTTTTATTATTTTTGAAGTAAATAATGTTTTTTTTTTCTTTGTACAATTTGGACGATTTCTTTTGAATGTACTTTTTGAAAATATTTAAACTGTCTCGTCAGTTGAAAAAAGTTGTTTTTTCAGGCATTATTTGAAATTTTAGAGGAGTGCAGATTTTTATTTAAAAAAGTATTCGACAGTTCTTAAAAGAAGCTTTTCTTTCTTTAAGAAACAAAATTAAATTTAAAAAAAAAAACATTATTTACTTAAAAAATCAAAATAAAAAATTAAGGCAAAAATTAAAAAAAGAAAAACAGGATTTATCTTTATATAGCCTTATTAATAGGCAGTTTCAATTGCATAACGAAGCCAAACGATTTTTAAAAATGAATTTTAAAAGTGTTAGTAAATGGTCCGAAGATGAAAAAAACGTAGCAATAAATATTCATTTTAATTTACCAAAAGGGTTATAAATTTTCGAGAAATGGAGTAAAGCTTAATTTGCCCTATTTTAGTTCCCTTAATAGATTGATCCCCATCAAACATTTAAATATAGGTCTTAACGACAAAAATATAAATGAGTTAGGCATTATATTCTCAGAAAAAGATTTAATTGAAAGGTTGGCTGTATTGGTATTCGATGAAATAGCCATTAGAAGACTATACTATAATAGTGCACTGGATAAAATTAGTGGTTTTTCTGATTATGGTTTCGACAGAACAAAAGACATCGCAAAATACATACATACATATGTATATTTTATAATGTGTATTTACATACTTAAAGGTTTTTTATGCCGAATGGAATATGAATTTTTAAAGCTTATTTATATACTTTTCTTTAATATGTTTTACCCGGCTTTTTCCCTTTTAGAATTCTAAATTAAATAATAAATTTAAAACAAATTTTTAATAAGATAAACAAAAATTTTTAATTATATTTTTTTAGTAGTTAAAAACCTAAAAATTATAAAAAAATTTTACATACCTATTTTTAACTAACTAAAAATTTAAAATATGTACATACATAGTTACATTAGAAGACAACTTATGGAATTATTTTCTAACGATTTGAAAGATTTGGAATAAGTAAATAATGCAAATAAAAAAATTGAAAGCAAAAAAAAAAGGAATTTCATTCTTCTTTTTCTATCAATATTTTTTTATTTTATAATCAAAATATACACAAACTGCGTACATACATGATACAGCGATCGGTATGATATACATACAAAAAAAAGAGAAGAAATATACACAAATGTACACACATCGATTGATATACAAAAAAAAAAATAAAAACAACTAAAAATTAAAATAAAAATAAACTAAAAAACGATAAAGTTGATTTTACGAAATAAAAAAACTTGTTTAACTTTTTTGTTCTACGTGAATACTCTATATATAGTTACTTTATGATAATATCAACTCTTTATTTTTACAATACATGGGCCCATTTTTGATTTAATTAAACCGAACGATTTTAGTGATGCTTCCAACTTGCTTTAAACCATAAATTGCCTTATTAAGCGTACATAACATATTAGACCCATAATCAAATCCTTCAGGTTTTTTAACGTTCATCTCTTCATCCAAATCACACTGAAGATATGCTGTAACTGCATCCATTTGGTTTATTTTGAGGTTATTTTTAACAGCCAACGCAATAAGAAAGCGAATTGAGCAGTATCTTACTACAGACGAAAAAGTTTCACTATAATCTATCCCGTACTTTTGGGAACAACCCTTGACAACAAGTCTTGCCTTGAATCGAATTACCTTTCCTACAATAAATTTTGTCTTAAAAACCCATTTTTCTATTTTTATAGAAATAGCACCTATATTCAAATATCAAACTTTGAAATTTTGATGTCGTCTTAGCTACAAAAGCTAAAAAAAACTCTTTTGGTGTAAAACCTTTGCTTCAAATTGTTTTTGCTTTCTTGATTCATTTTGTACTTTCGATTTAGACGACACTTAGAATTGATATGATTTTTTCGACCGCATGTATAGCTTTTAATGTATTTTTATATTTTCTATTATTTTCAGTGGATTTTTTGCTTTTACTATGCAACCTCTTCTTTGTAACTTCCAACGTATTGAGTATCCAAGAGCTTTAATTTTATACATCTGCACTTACTTCACACTGCTTCCTTCAAAACTTAAAATCAGCGTAGAGTATTCACGTAGAACAAAATTCGTTAGTCATTTCTTTTTAAAAATCCCGTCCCATTTTACTCAATATCCCGTCCCATTTTTACTCAACACTCAAAATTCATTTTAAAACTCAAATATTTTTACTTAAAAATTGAGAAGAATTTTTTTTAAGCTCTAGAAAAAAAAAAAATTCTTCATAATTTGAATATTATGATATTATATGAAGAGTATATGTAAATGTATGTACATATTCACATATTTACATTTTTATGCATATTTTTATGAATGTAAGAAAAATGTATGTGTGTACATATTTTTTAGTAAATGTAACTTTTTTTATGTGATATTTTTCTCTATTTTTTTTTTGATGTATTTTTTATGTATTCTTATTTTGATATTAAGAATTATAATCAATTTAATAAAGGCGCGCATTTTTAAAAGTGTCAAGTGTTTATTTTGTTACAAGTGTTTATTTTGTTATGAACATATTATTAAGTATTAAAATTTGAATTAAAAAAATTGAGGAACAAAATTTACATGTAAGTATTAATTTATAAATTTTCTATTAGAATAAGTATTATATTTTAGACAAAAGCAATTAAAAAAGAAAAATAACATTCGCTACATGACAAGTTATCACTATTAAAGTAATTACATATTTTTACGAAAATATTTTTTTTACAAAATTTGAATTTCCAGTTAAAAAATTTTTTTCATATCCCCCAAAATTTCGTGTAATTACGAGGTATAACTTGTCACATCATAGCTTATTGCTTTTACTATAGCTTTTCTCTAAATTTCATTGCATTTTTCTTATAACTTATCATGCAAGATGTTACATTAGAAATAGTAATCATAATAATATGTATGTACCTACATACATGTAAAACAAAATTTGGATTATGAATTTTAAAAGATAAACTTAATTGCTGCATGTATTTAGGAATAAAAAATACTTTACTCATGAAACACCTTGCATTTTTATACGTTCTAATTTTCTTCATCTGAAACAATGCGGTATATTTTTATAAAGCCATGTAAAAATTTTGTCTATTAATCTTCTGAAAAATATTATAAAACTTTATGTCTTTTATGTAATAATCTTATAATTATTATGTATTTGATGTATTATTATAAAATAATAAACTTTTTTTTATAAATATACTTAAATTTGGTTAAATTCTGAAAATCAAATTATCATTTCGGCCTGATAGATATATTCCGCATTGTCAGAAATATCTATTTTCTCTGCTTATTCCTTTTGTCATTCCTTAATTTTCTTTATGCATGTTTTAAATGAAGAATGTTTAAGGACGTAAAAGCAGATTACCGTAAGAATGGTACCCCTTGCATAGTGTGCAATAGAAGTAGACGTAATTTTGACGGTAGGCTGTATGAATTTCCAAAAGAGAAAAATTTATTCGAAATTTGGGTATCGGCATGTAGTGTAAGGATAGAAAATTTAAAAACAAAAAAATTATTTATTTGCGAAAACCATTTCGAGAAAAAATTTTTAGGGAGAAAACTAAAAAAGGGAGCTTTTCGAAGTTTGTGTTTGCCACATAATAATATTGAAATCAATCCTATAACTCCGCTATCTAATTTAAACTTTCAGTCAAAAGTGCTTTCAAATTTTAATAAAGAAAATATTTTTTCTAAAACATTTAATAAAAACTAAAATAATAAAGTTTATAGTCAAAAAAATGTAGAAAAGTTAAATGTATCCAATTAATAAGGCCAATCGAGGCCTCGGTGGTGCAGTGGGTAAGCATTTTTCTTTACGAATCCCCAAGGTGACCAAATATAATATAAATATACAAATATATAATATAAATATACAAATATATAATATAAACAAAATAAATAATATAGTAGTTATAAATAAATAGAAAGTATTTAATGAGGGGTGCACAACGGGCCGCAAGGCCTAGGTGTAAGGGAGACTTGCTATAGGTTATAGATTTTGCAAATAAATTTTTGTATGTAATTTGTAATACTTATTTATTAAAATAATTTTTATTTTTTGAATCATTTACTTGATACCTATATTATTTTCTTTTCATGAACGAGAAAATTGGATGAACACGATCGAAGTACCTAATCATAATATAATTTTGTAAATATGGAATGTAAATAACTAAATTTAAGTTAATGAATATTTTTGTTTGTTTTCGATAATTTTTTTTAGTCAATGAATTGTTTTGTTTTGTTTATACCTATGTACATATTTTATATTATATTTTTTTTTTGCTATAAGGGTTTTTTATGCCGAATGGAATATAAAATATTAAAGCTTTTTTATATATTTTTCAATAATGTAATGCAATACTTATTCCATTTGGCTTTTTCCTTTATTAACTAACTTAAGAATTAATAATAAAACAGAATTATTTAAAAAAATATTGAAATTTTATTAAATTTTATATTTTTACCTTTCATGTCCATTTAAATTTAAAAAAAAAAAATTTGAGTCAATCAAAATAACGAACTAAATTCTTCTTAAACGTAAAATTCTTATACATATGTATATACTTATTAAAATGATAAGATTATTTATGATTTTACAAGCCAAACAACTTTTAATAATAAGCTTGCTGTCGCACATTCATTCAACATTAATATCAAAAGTTACAAATAATAAATATGAAAATAAATTTTTCTATTTTGATTTACAAGAAGAACGAAAAATACACTTAACTGTTTTAATTTCATATTTCACACATGCATCAATAAAAGATGTAAAATCTCTATTTAGTTTTTTTAATTTCAAATCAAAGTAACGAAAAAAAAGTAAAAAGACCTTAAATATTTTATATGTGTTAATATACCTATACACTATGCATGCAGTATAGATTTAGCTTTTCATATTTTTATATGGAATAAGAAGAATAATGTATAAAAATAAATATGTATGTATATATGTATATACCCTTCATATAGTTTTTTAAAGGTATATTAATAAATACTCAAAACAAGAAATTGAGAAGAATTTTTTTTTATTTATGAGTTTAAAAACAAATTATTCTCAATTTTTAAGTAAAAATAATTGTTATGAGAATAATTTTTGAGTACTGAGTAAAAACGAAAAATATTTTTTAAAAAAATTGGTAAAAAAATTTTACTCTACGTGAATACTCTATATTATATGTTACTTTATGGTTAAACCGGCCAATATAATTGCACCAAGCCAATAATAGCAAAACTGATTCCATTTAATTTATTTGAAATTATTACCATTATATCTTCTAAATAGGATTGCATATTTTCGCAGTTTTCTAATTTTACTGCCGTAAGTCGTCGCAACAGATCAATTTTCCGCATCCAGTCTTTATCCTGATACAATGATTGCAATACTTCCATATTTCCAACGCCTAAGCATAGTTTTGTATATGTACAACAACGAAGTTCCAATGCATAAAATAATGCGGGTTTTTCCTTGGCTAAATTTTTCTGGTTTATTCTCCACAAAGGCGAATTTTTACGTGTGATAATTTTCGCTGCCTTTCAGCTTTTCTATATCGAACCCGTTTCTGCTCATTTTTTACGCACACAATAATATGGAGAAACTTATGTAGCAACCAACAAAAACAGCAATTTCAAATTTCGTCAATTCTTGACTCAAATTCTCAATGATTGAATTCTTAATTTTTTTTATAGTCCTTATACATAAGTGTTGATATTTCCACCCCACCCCCGCAGCACTCCAGAAAAAGGTTAAAAACGTATGCTTTTTACCATTATATTAGGCACATGCCCTCTTTTTAGACTTTTTCCCGATATGGTTGTCGAAATTTTAATTTTTGAATTTTTTCCATACAAAATGTATTATATTTGTAGGAAATAAATGGCGAATGAGAGTTTTGACGTTTAACACATCTAAATTCAATAGATTTTCTTGTATCAACCCCCGCTTATTTAATTATTGAAGCTGGATTTTGGATCCAAAAGTGAAATACAAAAAAAAAAATGATGTTTAATTCGACAGATCTTTTTGATACAAAAAAAAAAGAAATTCATATAAAATGTTATAAAAATTAGATTTAACTCTTGAATTTTTCGTATAGGTGGCTGCTGCCTCCGTACCTTCGCTAATTTAATTATTGAAGCTAGATTTTGTATACAAAAACTGATATTAAAAAAAATTGTGTGTCAATTCGACATAAAATATTTTTGATACTTCCTTTACAATACTTTGCTACTTTTTTAGAAAAAATTGCACTACGGCAGTTCAAAAATCGTACTACAGTAATACTAATACATAATTGCATTAAATTCGTAAAATCCTGCGGCCATTTATTTACATTTTTACCAAATTTAATATAGAAAAGTGGAAATTTTAAAATTATAATTTTTTCTAAAATCAAAGGAATTAAACAAAAAAAGGGTATGCGCCTTGCCTGGGACCAGAAAGGAATCATCCAAGAGTCAACATAGTCTGGGTTATATTGCAAATTATTTAGAAGCAATGTTTTTTTTAGTAAGAGATGTGAAAAACAAATAAAGAAGCTTAAAGTACAGTGGTTATAACATAATTAGGATTTTTTTAATTAAAAACAAACTAGTCAACTACGACTAAGAATGGGTTAACTAAAAACAATGCTAAGTTATATTAATTTGATTGTATAACTTTTTGCTTTATAATTTTATAACGGATATTTTAATTTATTATATTGAACTATTTACAAATAAAATTTTTATTTTCATTCAAATATAAGAAGTTATTTATACTGTAATTTTAGTTTTGGTGACTTATTGACTTTTTTCAATTAGAGATTTTAGCTAAAGAACTTCTGGCAGCCCTTCAAAAAAATTGTTATGAATATTTAAGCCTGAATTAGGGTATAGGATCTCTACAAATATACATTTATCTCTCCTTAAAGATTTTAAAGTGACAGTTCGATCTTTATTCATTCATAAATATTTGTGCTTCCATTTATTTGACAACTACACTCGTAAGTAAAAAATTACATTTTATAGTAAAAATTAACTGCAAAAGTGTTATTATTTAAAATTAATTTATTTGTCATGGTTAATATGCTAAAACAATCTTTGTTTGAGTGATTATTATTTTTATGTATAAGTATGTTATATATTTTTTATGTTTAAATAAATATAAAAAATTATACCGGAAGGCTTAATTAAATTTTTTTTATAAACTTAGAAACTAAGGTATAAAAAATAATAATTTAAGCTCTAATTGACATTCTTTAATTACATATTTAAATAAAAAAATACAAATTAAAATTCTTTACCAAAATTTAAAGTATTTTCAAACATAATAATTTGTTTGGAACTAGATTCGTAAAACAGTTCTGCATATATTTTTGCAATCTTTTATTCAAATGCATAATATGCAAATTTAATAAAAAAATTTGTATATTAAATCTGTTAATATATAAAGTTTTTACATGTTATTAACTTGCATACTACATGAAAATGGTATAATGGCAATTCATATATTTTTTCACATAAAATACGATGAGTATTCATGAGGCATGACACCACGCCGAGGATAAAATGTATGATTTGGACCATAATCCAATAAATTTGTAAGATTGCTTGTATAAATATCGGCAAACCGAAACAATCGTCGAGAGAAGTATGATGGATTATGATATGTTCTAAATACGCTTCCAAATTGTTCATTAAATACATTTTTATTTAATACTCTAAAAAAACATAAAAATCGTTTATATTTAAAATATATATTTATATAAAAAAAAAAATATGTATGTTTATAAAAACTTAGTACCTCAATTTATAACATTCTTCTTTCCATTCTTCGAGTGCAGCTTTAGATGCTTCAGTTTCAACATCTTGATAGTCCTCTATTAGCATGGTTAACATTTGCAACCAATTGATATTTTTTTTAAAACTCTCATCATTTAAAGTTTTTATTTCATGTGTTAGCTCATGAATTATTGCTCCAGTTCTCCAACCATGCTGTAGAGTCACATCTGCTAAATCTGAATAAGGATGATCACCAAAATAAAGAACTGAACGACCTCGCCAACCTGTCAAATCTTGAAGATGTTTTACAGATCCTTCGTAATAAATCTTTCCATTTTGTAGTTTAGTAACACGATCCCATAGATGACTATTTGTTTCTACATTAAACTCATGTAATGGGGTAGAAAATCTCGTAAAGAATAGTGGCTTTTTCGCACGAACAATAACAACTTCGAAATATTTTCGCCAATCCGATCCTACCAAAAGGCTCATCCCACTATTCCTAAAAGTAAAAAAAAACAAGATAAAGATATCGGTTTATAAAAAATGAATTTAAAATTACACAAAATAAAATGGACTATTGGTAACTAAAAACAATTTTTTCCCGTGATCAACTAATCTCTGCAAATATTTTACTAATCTTGGATTTTGTTCGATATATTTTGCGGGATCTTTAAGAACCTCTTGGTGCATAATTGGATGACTGTTTTGAACTGATTTTTTCACATCGTTAAATAAAACTGAACAACAATAGAATTTAGAATCTTATTCAATTATTTTCATTTTCTCTTACTTGCCGGGTGATAATCAAATTTATTTTTGACAAAGTATTCTGTTATATTGCACAAAAGACCCATTTCAGGTAAAGAAAAAAGATCAGCTAACTGCACCATATTGGGTTTGTGATGTTTTTTTTTGTCCTAGAAAATAAATTTTGAATAAAAATAGTCAGGTACGGAAAAGGTTTTACATCCGAATGTGACTGTCCGTCAACATATGAAGCTGGTAAGGTATGATTTTGATAAAGTTTTAGAACTTCAGATTTTGGAATTCGTGTTAGGCCACGATAAACAGATTCTAATTGAATTTGTAAAAATATATCGAGTTTCAATAGCAAACCATGTTCAATATCATAGTGTAGACCTCGTACAGCAAATTTAGGAATATATTCTAAGTTTTTAATTTCTTTTGGGTACTACAAGAAAATTAGTTAATTAGTTTTGTAATTTTTAATTATAATTGAAGAATACGGTTAGTAATTTTTTGTTTATGTTTGATATTTTAAATTAAGATACCTTTAAATTTTCAACTATTATTTCTCTTCCAAGATTATAAAGAAGAACATCTAAACTAGGTTTATAAAACGCTAAGGTGTAATCATAATCAAATCCATAAATCTCAACTTCTAAAATACAAAAATATCTGTTTTAAATCTGTTTTTAAAGCATTCAATATTTTCTTTAAATGAATACCCTTAAGATCTAATTCGTTACATGCAAACACACCATCTTCATTAACGTTATATGGTAGTTTTTTAGCTAAAATAAAATATTAATAAAAAAGTTTTGTAAATTATTTAATCTGTAAAATGGAATATATTATTATAGATATTGTCAGTACATATTTCAAAATAACGGATTTTTTTTCGATTATTTAACATTTATATAACTTTAGACTAAAAAATTACATAAGATTAGTTTACAAGTTACATCAATTATAATTTTTATAATTAAGAAACTCACAAGAAAATTTTTCTTTAGCCTTATGATATATATCATCAAAGTCATTTTTCGTAAGCTTTTTTAATTCTGCTGAAAATTTTTTATCATAATATTTTCCCAGACACAAATTCCCAAAAATCGGTTGAAAATTACATTTTTTACATAATTTTATAGCACTAATTCTATTTATTGTCAACATTTTTTGTTTTTTTTTTTTTTTTTTTTTTTTAACTTTTAACACCTTTTTCTTACACTGTCATTTTATTGAGGGTTGACTGTTGAGTGTTGACAGTATGTTTATATTTTTAAATTAATTCAGAAAATAAGTAGAGGTAGTCAAACCAAACGGCGTATAAATTCTTCAATGCCAAATTTTGAATTTTTTCTGCCTATACTGCTTATAATTAAACTGAATTTTCAATACGTGTTGTGGAAATTGAAAGTAAATTTACAATTATTACAACGGTGATATTTATAAAAAAAAAGTTAATAATACACAAATCATATATATATATAAATTAAATAAAAAATTATCATAACTAACACTTTTTACAATTTTTTACTCTACCAAATTAAAGAATAAAAAAAAAGTAAATGAGAAACTGTTAATTTATATTATATTAATTGAATACATTAAATATTAATAAGCGCCATCTAACTTTAAAACTAATAATCTAAACTAATTGCTCAATGCTCATTGAACCTGTAAGTCAGGTTTTTTCAAGTTAATTACAATGTCTACAACTGTACTAAAATTTAGCCATTTTAAATTTTGGAAAATTTCTACAAATTGCTAGAATTCTACAAAGTCAAATAGTATATCTTATCCTTTCATGCTAATGTGATATAATGTATTCTTTATGTCATATCTAAAGGATAACAACACTTTTATTTTTATAAAACAACAACCACAGAGCCGAATAAATTCTCCGCATGACGCGTTACCTTGTTGTACTAAATAAATCTTTCTACCATTTTCCGCCATGAAGGGACGCGTTACCTTTTAAAAAAAAAGAAATTTTTAGTGAAAAATATTGGTAAATTTTAGAAATTGTGCTCAAAATATTTGAGAAAGATTATTTAAGGATACGGGGGGAAAAAAATTATTAAGTTTGGAATAATTGAAATAACAATTTAAATTATTTTTTTTGTCCGGACGGTGAGTGTTTTCCAATTCAATTTGGCTTGTATTGTGATAAATGTTCGGTGGATTATAGTTAACCAAAAAATTTTTACAAAACAAGTTCATAAAAAATTATCGATGTTATTTAAAATTAATCAAATTAAAAAAAATTAAGAAAATTATTCTTATAGAACTTATAGTTATATAAAAAAACCGAGAAAAATAAAATGTTTGAGGGCTTTTGATAATAAATATTGATTTGGATCATTCGTATTTTTCTAGCCGTCATATTATTCTACACATTCGTCATATATGTAATTCGCCATTATAATGCCGAGAAAGCACTAGGTACATTTAAATTGAGTTCATATAAATATAATACTTAAAAAATTTACACGTGCATTTTATAATCAAATCGGTTTATTGAAAATTTTAATAATTACCATGAATTTATAAATAAAATAAATTTTTAATATGCTGTGGCAAATGTATTAGCATAGATAGAATATAGATACAACACTCGAAACTAAAGTAAATTTTTAAGTGAGAAGAATAGTGCATGCATATATATATATATATATTTTTTTGCATACTATTTTATAATGTTTATGCTTATATGGAAAATAGCATGGATACTTATTTAATATGCATATACAATACATATATTTACGCATAAGTCATAGACAAAATTGATCTCTATTAAATTTGTCTGACTTCCTTAAAAGACAAAAAAAATAAATGAAAGTACATACATACTAAATGGGATTACCTAAATTCAAAGGAGACATTTTTTTGGCTATGACAAAAGAATTATTAAAGTGATTTGTTTTTAATTATTTTAAACTTTAATATGTATGCTCTAATGGTGAGAGTTAAATAAAAAGCAAACTGAAACAAAATTTTAAAGTGTGTTAAATGCTAATTTTAGTGTTTTATTCTTTTTGATATATTAAACACTAATAATAAAGTTAGCAGATACGAAAAAGAAATTCAAAGTTATTTAAAATACATTATGAAATTTTACAGTGTGACCTTGACTTTGATTTTGCATTCGTCATAACATATCAATAAAAAGTTTTAAGTTAAATAAAAAAAGCAATTTAGCAAATATGTGATAGATATTAAATATAATATTAACAATTAACTTGACAGGTGTTAAAAATATTTCAATTCAAAATTAAATGAATTTGGCAATTAACTTAAAGTAATCAGATTTACCAAAATGATTAAATTATTTGTTCATTAAATGAAAGTTGAAATTGTAAATTATGTTTGTATAAATTTAACAAAACAATTTGTATCACATACTCAAATTATTTTAAAGTTAATATTGTATCAATATTAAGCCTTTGTGAAGTATATTAAAATAATAGAACGGACAGAAAATGATTTATATTTCCTAAATTGCAAAATTTGATTACCAATTTCTATTTATATTGCTTAATTGTTAGAAAAATGTAGATTAATTAATGTTATTTTTTTTATAAATTTGATTAACTAATAAATTTCTTACTTAAAGATGTAATTTTACTAATGTTTGAACATACTACCCCATAAATCGCAAGCATATATTTTATGTAAATATTTTGTTTTTTAAAAGAAAATAATTTAATACTTGGTTAACAACCTAAAACAATAAATGTTAAAATATATAATTAATTAAATATTAGTAACTTCAAATTAATATGGTTTCTTCTTATGTACTTTGTACACATTATATATTAAATAAATTAATGTTTTTTCATATAACAAAGGGCGAAATATTTACTTATACCTTTTTCTTTTTCGTTTTAGGAATGTACGAAATAAAAATGAGGATATTTTCTCCTGAAAAGGTTCTATCTTCATTATAAGTTTAAAAAAAAAAGCTAAATGAAATTAAAATTCTATCAAGATAATATTTAGGCACTAATTTAAATAAGGAAGATTGTTTTTAAGTTTATTTAAAAATTGAGAATTACTTTAGAAGGAAGAATATATTTTGAAGGAAGAAGCACAACTCTTAAGCATAAAATAACTCAAAGATTAAAAAGATATAGTTTATAAACGTATATAAATATATATAATTATATACATACACACATATATATATATATATATATATTTATATACATACATATATACATATATATATATATATAAATATAAATACATATATATATATCTATATATATATATTAATATATATATAAATATATATTTTAAATTCAATATTACTATTAAAATAATTTTTAGAAAATATAAGTCATTAAAAAATATAAAGGATCATTATTGGACTATATTATTTCTACAAAAATACAATAAAAACATAAAATCTGATAAATATAAAACTTTCAAAAATAAAACAAATTTGACAAAATGGATAAATCTATGATGATGCCAAAACGTTCCCGTTTGGATGTTAAAGGACCTTTTGCTAATGGACCGTTGCAACAACAATCGAGACCTTTGGTTGCTTTATTGGATGGACGGGATTGTTCAATTGAAATGCCTATATTAAAAGATGTTGCAACAGTAGCATTTTGTGATGCTCAAAGTACATCAGAAATCCATGAAAAGGTAAACATTATATTTAGCTTCTTTAATTTTGGCTCTTAATTAAAAATTAAAATTTTTAGAAAACAATTTTAACAATTTCGTTTCTTTTTTTTTATTTAAACTATAAATTGTTAAATACATTTTCTTTTGTTTTTTATCGAATAATGCAATTTTTTTTTTTTAATAATAGTTAAATAGTTAGAATTTATTAAAAAAATTACATGATACGCACTGACTAAAAATATTTAACATTAGAATAATTAAAAACGAAATTTGCTACATATTTTTCTTCAACCTTAGATTGATAATCACAAATCAAACAATGATGATAGGTACTTTTTTGTCAATAATATTAATTTAACATTTTATATTATTGGAATGAAACATATTATTTTTTTATAGATTAAATAACGTAACATGCCTTATAATGGTTAATCAAAAACTCTTTTCTTCAAATCAATTTTTTAGATTCTGAACATTGTTAAATAACAGTTCATTAAAACTTTGTTTATTGTCTAAACAGATTTTATGCAATATTTTGTATATTGTAAAACCAAATAAACGTTTTTTTAAATTTGCAGGTCTTAAATGAAGCAGTAGGAGCATTAATGTGGCATACAATAATATTAACAAAAGAAGATTTGGAAAAATTTAAAGCATTACGTATAATAGTGCGCATTGGGAGCGGGACTGATAATATTGATGTTAAAGCAGCAGGCGAATTAGGAATTGCTGTTTGTAATGTTCCAGGTTACGGCGTTGAAGAAGTTGCTGACACAACAATGTGCTTGATTTTAAACTTATATCGTAGAACTTATTGGCTAGCTAATATGGTAAGAGAAGGAAAAAAATTTACTGGACCTGAGCAAGTGAGAGAAGCAGCTCATGTATGTATCTTTTACAAATTAAATTACATTATTTCAATGAAGAAAAAATTTTGTGATTTAGGGTTGCGCAAGAATTAGAGGAGATACATTAGGTTTAGTTGGTCTAGGACGCATTGGAAGTGCTGTCGCACTTAGAGCGAAAGCGTTCGGGTTTAATGTAATATTTTATGATCCATATCTTCCGGATGGTATTGACAAATCCCTCGGTTTGACACGTGTTTATACATTACAAGACCTACTATTTCAATCAGATTGTGTATCGTTACATTGCACGCTTAATGAACATAACCATCACCTTATAAATGAATATACTATTAAACAAGTATTTAAAAATAAAATTAAAATGAAATAGATTATCAATCAATCTTTCTGTCTTAAATATTTTAGATGAGACCTGGTGCATTTTTGGTAAATACTGCAAGAGGAGGATTAGTTGATGATGAAGCTTTAGCTATATCTTTAAAACAAGGAAGAATTAGAGCTGCAGCTTTAGATGTTCATGAAAATGAACCTTATAATGTATTCCAGGTAAGAAAAAAAATAAAATTAAGAGTATACTCTAAATTATAATTAAAACATCTATCCATAAAATTTTTAGGGAGCACTTAAAGATGCTCCAAATTTAATATGCACACCGCATGCAGCGTTTTATAGTGAAGCATCATCAACAGAATTACGAGAAATGGCAGCAACTGAAATTAGGAGAGCGATCGTTGGCAATATTCCAGATGTATTGAGAAATTGTGTTAACAAGGAATATTTTATGAGAACACCTAACGCAAGTGCTGCACATGCAGCTGCGTACACAGAAGGTAAATCCATGTTGATAACAAATCCAGAAAAATAAATACCTTTTTATATTAAATCATTTAATTAAAAGATAAATTCGTGCTTCGTTTTAAGTTACTTTTTTAATTAAAAAAAAAGATATATAAAAATATAAAAACAATAATTAAGTATATAAATAATTAAAACAAAATGAGACAAAACTTTTAAATTAAGAAAATTAAACACTTTCAATTCTAATTTTTTTTTTTAACTTTTTTTTATTTGATACATATCAGAAATAGTAAAACAAAAATAGATACAGAAATTATCATTTTAAAAGAATTATTCTAACAAATAAATTAAATCGAACAATAAGTTGTGGAGCTATATTTGTAATTTGTAATAGTTTTAAATTTTAATTTTCTTTATTAATAAATATTTATCAGTGCTAAGCATTGTACTCTTAATTCTAAATTTGCTATTAAATATATTTTATTTTTAATTTAGGGTCATTTCAAGTAATATTATATTACAATATTATTTAAGATTGATGTTGGCTTTACAAAAAATAATCACAAAATAAAATTTAATTAAATTTTTAAGACAAGAGCCCACACTTTGTTTGCTTAAATTTTTCGAATAAATAATATTAAAAAATAAAAGGTTAAATGAAATGATATTGGAGAAAAAAATTCTTAAGGTGAAAGTAAACAAAGATCGATTTAAATATGTTTTTGAGAATTGAAAAATAAAAAAAAAATATCAATATTCAAAAAGTATATAAATATGTAACAAAATTTGGTACCAAAAAAAACTTTTTTAAAAAAAAAAACTTAAAAGCAATTTATTCCTCAATATTATAATAAAATAATTCGAGGTTGCAGGTTCGATCTCTCAATTTTGTTTCTTAATAAAAAAAAATAACTAAATTAAATGTTCGCAACAAATTTCTTATAAAACATTTCTACCTCATAATAATTTTAACTCTTAATGTTTCTCGAGATTAAGAAGAAAAATAATTCAAAATTAAATTCATGTTTAATTTTTAAATATGTTTATACAATAAAAAACGGTTTACTTTTTTTGAAAGCTCAATTAATTTTGTTTAAAACTTGTTTAACGTTCGGGTCTTTCAATATCTCAGATTCTTACGATGTTAATTAAATAATTTTTTGTTTAATTTTCAAAATTAACAGATCCCTATTTTATATTCTCTATATTATTTATTTATAGAAAATAATTATAAAACGAAAAATTCAAAAAAAAAAAAATAGAATATTGATATTAAAAAAAATATACATTATCTTTGAACATTAAAAACGTTTTCTAGTGCATTTTTTAATTATTGAATCAAAAATCATCATTTAAGAATAAATTTATATGCTTTTTCAAAATTAAGAAAACATTTAAACTATATTGCTGTGGCAAATTTTTGTAGTTAAATATTAAAAAAATAAAATTTAAAAATTTATGGAATATTTTTTTTTAAAAAAATTTCAAATTTATTATATATATATATATTTTAGTTATTTCTTTGCTAAATTAAGTTAATTTTTTTTTTCAATTTTTCTATGTGATTTCTTTTTAACAATTTGTCGTAATGCTATGTAATTATATTACCGTCATCAATATAATGTATATGTTTGTTATATACTATTGTTTACCTTATGTTATCTTATATATTTATAATTTACGTATATTTATATTACATTTCATATTTATTTAATATAATAAAGCGTGTGCAAAATAAATCGCAGAAAAAACTAATTTGTTAGTAATAAAATAAAAATTTAATTAGGCCGTAACATTTGGTTCATTAATCATTCATATCAAGTTCTAATAAGAACGAAATAAAATTAATAACATTATATTAAATTTATTTTCAAGGACTCGGATTTTTATTTGTTTTTAGTGTTAAACTTTAAATTTAAGTAGAAGCTTAAAACATCTTTCTATTTTTTTTTAATATTTTTTAATTGTTTTTGACTTCTTTTCAACGTATACAATATTTCTGGCACACGTTAAATTTAATGAATTGTTTATTATATATAAAATATAAAAGGAAAATTAATAAATAGCAACATTTAATTTCAAACAAAAAAAAAAAAAAAAAATTAGATAATTAAAAAAAATTGCTCTGGAAAGTGATCTCATCATCCGCGTTTATTTTCGCCTTAAATTTTATTTTTTATGTATATTTATATAATTAATGTAGAAAAAAGGACAAACAAATAAAAATAATTAACAAAATTAATTTTAAATTGTCTTAATTTTCACACAAATTATAAATATTGCAAAAACAGTGAAATTTGAAAAAAGAAGGAAAAGAATTTATACAAAAAAAAAAAAATCCTAAATAGATCTGCTGCTGGTTAAATAATTTTGACCTAAGTAAAGTCAACTGCTGCGTAATTTAAATGTACATTTTTTTATTATTTACATAATTTTTTTTTAACTTTTCAATTGTATATTTAAATGAAATGTTTAGTTCATATAGTTTTTTTTTTCAATGATAATTTAATATAATGGAAATGTCTGCAGTATGTGTAGTCATATTTATTATTTTGCAACTTATTTTTTTTTTTAAACGAGTATTGTAAGGAACTTTTTTAATTAAAAATTTTAGCCGATCTTAATTCACATAAAAATAAAAAAAAAAAACAATAAAAAATTATATAAAACAATATTTTAGGATTTGATGAATTTTTTATTTTTTAAATTTGCACATAAATGATTGCGCTTTTTTTGATAAAATGTATATCTTTAAATTATGAACAAAAACATAGGGAAAAAAAGAGAAAAAAAAATTTCAAAAGAAGTAAAATAATTTATTTCTTTTTTTTTTACTTATTTTTAAAAAATTTTTGCTCTGAAAAATTCACCATTGCGGTATATTAAGGATGTTATAATTTTTTTTTAATTATGTATGTTATTTAAAAAAATACAAAAAAAAAAGAAAATAAAAAAAGAAAAACTGTGAAACAAATAAAAACATAAATTTTACATAAAAATTTGTTTTTTCTACTTCTATTTATAATTATATTTTTCTTTTTTGGTTTTTTTTTTTTTTGGAAAATTTTTATTAATTTTATAATCTGTTAATTTTCAAAAGCAATAGGGTAATAATTAAATTTATTCTTACAAAGGTCATGACCCAATAGTCGCTTCGCTTCTAGTGTTGTTTCTCAGCGTCGCGTTCTAAACAAATTTGTTTATCTCTTAATGTGAATAAATTATAAAAAAAAAAAACAAAGTTTTGTAATATTAATAAAAATAAAAAAAAGAGAATTTAATGTCAATGCGAACAAAAATAGAAAGTTGCTCTACTCTAGCGTCTCTACTCGTTTTCTGTTTGGTCAAGTTTTTTTAAACCAATGTATTCTATTTAAACGTCAAAGCGACGCGAATATTGGGTCATCGCCTGAAAATATTCGTTAAATGTTATTTATATTTAACGAATAATTCCAGGAATATTTGAAGCTTACGAAAGAAAAAGTATTAAGTTTTTTTTTTATTTATATTTTACTTAATTATGTTTTTTTTTTATTTAAACAAAATTTGGGATGATGGAATCATAGTTTTTAAAGAGCACTTAAAAATAGCTAATTTATTCTTACGCTTTTCCCAATTGACTTATATTTTTGAATTTTAGATTTACATTAACAAAAAAAACAACATTGTAGTTATTTAAATTTAGTTTGCTTGAATTTTTTTTTTTAATTTTGTATTTGCTTATATTAACCAAGTCGCAAGGGTAACCAACATTTTTTTATTTTAACAAAATTATGTTTGTAATATTTGTTAGTATAATTTTAATGGTAAAATGTTTTAAAATACAATAAAATTGGTTTCTTCTTATTACATAATTTCACAAAAATACGGTTAAATGAAAATAATTAAACTCAAAAAAATTTTTTAGGCTTATTCGATATAAAGAACGTTTTTTAAAAGATTTAAAAAAAAAATCCGATTCTAGGCTCGTTTATCGCAAGCATTTCATCGCGATGGAATTCATCGCAAGCAATTCATCGCAAGCAATTCATCGCAAGCAATTCATCGCAAGCAATTCATCGTAAGCAATTCATCGTAAGCAATTTATTATTATTTAATTATTTAACTCTGCTACCAGAGTTAAATAATTAAATAATAATAAATTGAGTTAAATATTGAAATAATGATAAATTATATAATAAATAATTTATTTATTACAACGTTCTAAATTATTAATATTTTTTAATAAATTATATGATAAATTATGATGTCAATAATAAAAAAAAAAATAAAATATCGAAAATTATCATAAGTCAATAATATCGCGGGATTATTTCGGCTACCAGAATTAAATAATTAAATAATAATAAATTGAGTTAAATATTCAAATAATGATAAACTAAACATAACGAAATTTATTGTGTACACAAAAATAAATAATGAAAAAACAAAAACAATATTACATTAGGTATCGGATATTCATCGCAATAAACTTCGCGATGAATATTTCCTTGCGATGAATTGCTTGCGATGAATTGGCTTACGATGAATTGCTTGCGATGAATTGCTTGCGATGAACTTTGCTGTGAATTTATTATTGCGATAAACTAGCCGGATACCAAAAATCCTCATTAGAGTTTTAATTTCCTTATTAGGTTTTTATAATATTTTTTAAATGTATTGGCTTGTGAAAAAAAGACATTAATTACTTATTACGTTTTTGTTTAAAATTATTTTTATTTAAATTTTTAACTTCATTTTATTGTGTTCAAATTATGTTGCTATCAATAAAATGGTTCGTGTAACATTGCCAAACTGCAAGGGGCAATCCTTCGGGAAAACAGTTACTTATAATTTCAAAAATTTATATACATCTAGTAATAGATTACCCCTGAAAATTTTGAGTATTAATATTGCGCTGTCCTGCTGGTAGTATTTTACAGTTTCTCTAAAAGGGTATAAATAAAGAAAATACAGCAAAAAATTAGGAATCTAGTTAAAAGCTAGTTAAATTTTACACTAAATTTGATTTTTAAATTTTTAGATTTTTTTTTGTCCCAGGGAGGTAGATATAGACTCAAGTGTATGGATCGGATCAGAATCGCAAAATAAATCGATTTAGCTATGTATGCGCGTCCGTCCGCACGATAACTCAAAAACTAAATTAGCTAGGATCTTGAAATTTTCGCAAATTAGTTTTTTTGCAATAGCCGTCATCGCTATTTAAATCCAGCCATTTTGGTCCATGTTTTCGGGTAGCTGCCATACAACTTCTTTTTTTTGAGTATTATTCTGTACCTATTACAGGTGCGTGTCTGAAATTTTGTCAAAAGTAGTTTAGTTTTATGGCCAAAATTTCTGCAAAATTTGGTTAGTCAACTGCAGTGGGTTCGAGTAGCTGCCATACAATTTCTTATTTTATATGAGCATTAATCTCCAGTTAATGAAGCTGGGTGTCTAAAATTTTGTAAAAATAGTTTAGTGTAATGGCCAAAGTTTCTGCAAAATTTGGTTGTAACGTTTAAACGAAGGAAAGGTGGAGCAGTAATCACCATTGAGTTTATTTCCAGCATTATTTTTTTGCTGTAGATAAGTGAAAAAATAGAATTAAAGGTATAAAAAAAGCATTTTAACTCTTAATCACAATTATTTATATATTTTTTTTTTGTTTACTAACAAAAAACTTTGTAGTTTGTATTTGTATAATGCTTTCTTTTATTGAGAAGGGTTTCACGATTAGATATGAAATTCGATATTAGTTTGTCTCATCTAAAGTAAAAATTATTCAAATAAATTTTACTCGGGTTGTTATTTTGACCACTGCGATTTGACAATCTAATTTTGATTAACATGTGTATTTAGATAAATCATTTTGATAAGTAAAAATTTTATATTTTTATTTTTAAAATTAAAATTGAACGGCATTGTGTCAGAAATTTTAATGTCAATCGTTTTTATATGATTTCACTTTCTCTTCTAATCGTGATACCCTTTAATATTTTTGAATTTAGTTAAATTAATATTTCACAAATTTAGTATATACTACTTTTTATATAAATTTTGAGTAATTTTTTTGTTTGTTTTTTGTAAATTTCATATTTTTAATTATACATTCTTTTATTCATATATTAATACTAATTATACATAATTTTTCTCTAAAAATTTTTAAAATACGCACTAAGTTTTTAATTTAATAAGAGTTATTTTTTTCTTCCTTAAATTAATTAAAAGTTAAGTTTAGTTAATTATTATTCAAACACTACAAAAAAAAAAAAAATTATTACAACAATTATTTTATATAGATTCGATAATTAATTAGAATTTCATAAAATTTTTAAGGAATTAGAAATTTTTCATATACTTAGCGGTGTTGATTCTGGATTCTTAGACATTTGTTCTTCGAAATACCTGCTATAATTTTTTATAAAGTATGTTTACATATTTTACCTTTTTAATTTTAAAGAAAATGCTTTAAATTTAGCAAGTATACTTTGTTATTTTTGTTTTTTTTTTTGGTTTCGCAAAACTATGTTGCAGATGAAGCTATAAAATAATATCAAAAAAATGTCCAATTTGTAAGTCCTCAATTAAATCTTTTAAAAGTAAAACATTGCCTAATTGATTTTTATGATTTCATAAAAATCTAATAAAATTTGAAAATTTTAAAAAATTTTATAAAATATTTTTTTAAATATTCATTTTTTTTCCAAAACTAATTAAAGATTTTTAAAATTTCATCGTATGTAGCAATTTTTGTAGGTCTTAGTTTTTTATAAATGCTATAATTACAGTACTCAATGCAAAAAAGGGAATAAAATAAAAAATAGAAAATAAAATTTCCACAGCAATATAAAAAATTAATTTGTTAAAACTATCAATATTAAGCAAAAAAATATATGTTGTATTTTCTTAATTATTAAATTAATGTAGTTTAAATCTCAATAACACAAAGGCAGGCATTTGTAAGGCCTTTTGTCATTCGGTGTGTTTCGTTCATTTTATAATATCAATATTTTTTTTGAATTCGCGATTTAAGAACAAGAAAACAAAATCAAAAATTCGATTATTTAAATTTGCAAAACAGGATTAAATGGAGGATATTATTCAGGCTCACTGCAACAGGCTCATAGTACGACCCCACATGAAGCGCCTCATATCGGGGGAGCTCACGCTCCTTCAACTGTAAATCCGTCACCAGTTTCAGCACCGCAAGTAACAGCGCCACCAGTTGCAGGGCTTCAGCTTGGGCTTGTGAGTAAATCGGTAGGTAAAATCTAGAATAAAAATATTTTAAATTTCTAAATATATATGACAATTAGGTACATACTTTTAATTTTAACTAATTTTAATATTTTTTATATATATACATAGCATTTTTCCTTAAGAAGTTTTTTCATTTATTCTATTTTTACTATTTAATAATAATATGCAAATTGAAAAAGAAAAATAATAGTAAGGAAAAAAATACTTTTAATAAGTTTAAAAATTTGAAATAGTGTTTGTGTATTAATTTTTTTCTATTATTCGATTTTATTTTTAATTTTTCAATCTTTATTTTAAAAGAAATTTTTTTTTTAATTATTTCGGTTTTTGTATTTTAAATTTTAATCTATATTCAATATAAACAATATCATAATCAAAAAAAAACAAATTATCACAAGTCATTTATCAAAATTTGTGATAATTTTCAAAAATGTTTATTAATCACGTCGCCAGTGTCAAATGTATGAAATATTTCATGTCTATTGTGAATTTTATCAAATTCTATGTGATAATTTGGCATCGCGAATGTTCAAGTATGTGATATTTATCTGTTTTTTTTGATCAACAGCTCATTTAAATATGATAAATAAATAATTTGTTGAAACAAAGTATTTTTACAAACAAAAAGTAAGTTTAATATTATTGAATTAAAATTTAATTAATTTAGTTTAGACTTTTGTTCAAAAAGTAAATTTTTTTAAAAAATTTGTTAGAGTTTGATAGGTGCCGTGGGCGAAATGTCTTAAGATAGATTTTAAACTGTTTCTAGTAATAACAGAATCCTTCCTCTAAAAATAAAATCTTTATAATTTTTAAATAATACATATGTACTAGGTGATTTTAATCTTCCAAATTTGATATGGTCTGATACAAATAATTTACTAATAGCAGATAATGTCGCATTTCAATTTAATCTGAGCCTAGATTTGCAGCAAATCAGTTCTGTTACTAATAAGTTAGGCAGACAACTAAAACTTGTTTTTTTTTCGGACCATAAAATTTTTAGGGCATCGCATAGCGAGTTAACATTCACCAATATAGATGATTATCACCCTCCAATGAATTTAATTCTTAATAAAATTACTCTAATGAACCATTTTTTTCTGATAATTATTCAAAGTTTGATTTTGCCAGAACAGATTTAACATACTTGAACTCTCTCTAAAGCTTGCCAGGTTTGGAATCAATGTTCTTTTCATTAAATATAAACATCAAAACAGTTTTATGAAAATTTTCTATAAAATTTCAATTCCTATAAAATCTCATAAAAACTCGTAACTTCTCAGTTTCATGGTCATCTAAAGAATTGTGTTCTTTGAGGAACAAACGTAATTCTGCTTGGAAAACATATATTTAAACTAGTTCCGTTGACAATTATAATACTTTTTTTGACATCTATAATAAATTCAAGTCGTTAATTAATTAATCTTTTAATTCTTTATAAAGATTATTGATCAAGAATTAAATCTGAACTTTCTTCTAATCGGCGACGTTTTTTTGATTTTGTTAATAGTAAACGCAAGACTGATGGTTATCCCCTAGCTTTGCGATACGAAAATGTAACATCGAATAACTCACAAATTTTTTCTAAATTTTTTGTCACATTTTTCTTCAAAACCTATCAAAATGAGGGTATTTGAGCCAAATCAGTTATATTTAGAAATTTAGACCCTCCATCTCAACTAACTTGTGACATTAAGATTATTCTTGTAGCTCAAGACATCTTAATGCCTCATTTCTTGGGTTTAATAGATGACTTTTCATAAGTCTACGCCAGGGTTCCGCCGATAATGTTAAAATAGTGCGCCGAACACTTGGTTGAACTTTTTTCTAAACTATTTTATATGTCCATTCATTGTGGTTATTTCCCCGAGTCCTGCAAGCTTTTTTTATCAACCTAATACATAAGAAAGGAGCTCGTGATGATGTTAGTGATTATAGACCAATTACTAAACTATCATCTGTTCCCAAAGTAATTTATTCCCATTTCATTGACTATTATCAATAATTGTATATTCCACAAGAACAGCGTGACTTTCAAAAAGGTACGTCTTTGGTTATCAATCTAATCGAATTTGTTTCTGATACATTAAATCATAAAAATCGAAAAACAGGAGGAGGTGAAATTTACTTATATCAGTAAGGCCTTCGATCTACTCCTTGAAAAGCATAAAGCAATTGAATTTTCAAGCCACAGTCTTAAAAAAAGCTATCTTATCTGTCATAAAGATCATACAAAGCCCTTTTAAATCTGTAATTTCAGTGACTTAAGTCGCTAACTCAGAGGTCCCACAAGTAAGCCATATATGTCCTTTAATATTATAGTTTCGACCTATGAAAAACAGTCTCCAAAATTTACACCATTCCTATTCTAGTCTTGCTGATGATATAAAAATCTACAAAACTATAATTTGACCATCTCATTCAATTTGGTTCATGGTGCAAAAACAACAATCTCGTATTAAATGTTAGCAAATGTCAAAGTATGAGCTTTTCAAGGTCACGAGCTTCAATTATGAAATATGATTACAATATAAACGATCAACCCATAAAAATAACGGATCGTGTTTTTGATTTGGAATTGATCCTTGATAAAAAGATGGATTTCAAGAATCACTATAACTTTGTAATTAATAAAGCTAACTCAACTCTAGGATTTATTATGCGTTGGTCAAAAGAGTTTTCTAATCCCTATAACGAAACAATTCTTAGTTACTAATGTAAGCCCTATACTTGAATATGCAAGCCAAGAATGGTCTCCATATCGTGATATAGACATTTCACGTATTCAACCAGTTCTCTACGTCACTCTACGCTCTATATTCCTTGGGCTGATCCAATACGTTTTCCTCCATATGAAGATAGACTTGTACTTATTAATAGTAACTCCCTTAAGTTACTCCGTCATATGGCGGGCATAATCATCCCGATTCTTGAAGGCGTAGAATACGATGAGTATCACAAAAGTGATAATTCGCTATTCTTGCCATGTTGTTAATTTGAAGTGATGTTAGTTGGCCAAATCATCATGTTTGCCAATTGTTGAAGTCGTAGCATACGAAGCGATAGCAATTTGGTATCATTTCTAAATTTGTCTACGAAATTTATTAACGTGAAATACTTATAAAAAGTATAGGTAATTCAAAAGGACTTGAATTATTTCTCACAATTATTCCAAAATTCTGCAAAAGAATTATACAAATAAAAAAAGCTCATACATATTTATTTGTATAACTTTGGACAACAACAAAAATTGTAATGTCTACCAACTTTACAAAAATGACATTACCTCAAAAAACGTCTTCAAGAGTTTTAGAGGAGATGCACTTAGAAGCGCTTCGGATGAAGTAATGAACCTTCAAGAATCGGGGTGAGTACTTGTTCAGCAAATTATTCACAATTAATTCACCTGCAATTTGTGATCAAATGAGGTTTAAGGAAAATTTGAATAATTTAAGATCGCTATATTATAATAAGAGACTTACAGATAATAATTTAAAAGACTAACTAGGTCTAAGCTGATTGTTACTAACGTTAACAAATTAAAATTGAGAGCCAGACTTTACGCTTGCATGAGCAGTTCTCGTAGATTGTATGACTGATTCGCATTTGTAATTTAACTTGCATGTTTGCAATGCTTGGCTTAGTAGTGTTGGCATGGGTGTTTAATGTTTGTTTTTTTTTTTTTAACATATATAATTGTTGACCTTGTAAAATATTTGGTTATTAATATTAATTTTAGTTTTTAGTTTTTAATAGTAGAGAAGCATAATTTTACTAGCACACTAACCCTTGTAAATCATGACTTCAGTTTATTGTGATGGTTCACTAAGTGAGCAAAATTTACTGATGCTTGATTTAAGCAATTGTCTGATACATTTATAATTTGATAAATACATGCTGTAACGTTTAATTCATAATTCTTTCGTAAATTTCGTTGCTGCAAGAATTTTATATTTTGATAATTTCTGAAGTTTAGTTTTATGAAGTTTTTGTGATGAGAAAAAAAGTGCACAAACACTTATAACAATAAGTTAAGAGAAATAGAAAAAAAATTATGTAATAACAAAGAAAAGAGAATACAAAAACTTCACGCTTCCTGAAACTTTCCCTTTGATTAGAAAGTAATGCTTTTTTTAAACTTATTTTTTTTATATGTACCTATTAATTATTAAATTGCTTATTGTATATCATAAATTTAATTGGAAACCAATATATCACAAAAGTATATAATATATATTTAATAATTAGTTTTGTGAAAATAACTATTCGGTAATTGGAATAAAAAAATTAATTAGGGTTATTACCTATGGTTCTTATTAAATTTATATGTTGAAAATAGCGATGAATATTAAATTAAATCTAATTTAATGTATAATTGAATATTAAAATTATCACCCCTATTCTAGAAGGCTCATCACTTCATACGATGCTTTTCCTAGCGCATCTCCTCTAACAAGAAACCACGTCTGGCTTTTCTAAATGATTTTTTTTTTTGAGGTGATGTCATTTTAGTAAAATTGGTAGATTACAATTTTATGTTTTTACTTTAAGTTTTTGTTGTTGTCAAAAGTTATAAAAATAAATATGTATGAGTTCTATTTATATGATTTTTCGGAATATAAAACGAAAATTAATACAGAATTTTAGAGGAAGTATAAAAAATAATTGAAATCCTTTTCAATTTCCTAAACCTTACATGTAAGAATTATGTACCTCTCATTTTTAGATTAATAAGTTTAATCAACATATTTTTTATTTTAACCTACGTTACAAATAACTAAAATTAAAATTTATGAAATTCATGATTTTTTTTTTAAAGTTTTTAGGTACCTACCTAAACTTAAATGTTTGTATGTACAATTATTTTTTTTTAACCAGTAAATTTTCTGTTACCTAAACTAAAATGCTTGTATGTATATAAAGAAGACATGCATGTTAAAAATATACATTTAATATTTTTAACAAAAGAAATGCTATTGCATTTAAATTAATTTCTAGTTTTTTTTAGTTTATTAACATTTAAAATTTTTAAGAAAAGATTAATCTCTTCGTAGCCAAATTGAAAAGTATCTAATATCAGATTGCTATTACTTGGTATGTTGCGCCTTCAAGGATAGCCAAACGTGATTTTACATCAGGTGAAATTAACAACATGACGTCAATATCACTTTTGAGCCTTCAAGAATAGCCAATTATACCTTTTGTCAAACTCATCGTATGCTACGCCTTCAAGAATTTGAGGTGTATAACTTTAAGAAATAAATGTGTTGTAATAACAATAACAAACTTATTTTCTGTTCTACATAGTTTATTTAAATTTTTGTTGGAATAAATAAGAATGTTGTTCATAGTGAGATTTTTAGTCAACTTTTATTTTGCAATAAGATTAAAAAATGTAGTAATAAATTGAAAAATAATGCAAATATTATTTAAATATCAATTAATTTAAATCATTATTGTTTCAGCCCCTGAATGCACCGGATCCTAGCAACCATCATTCAGTTAAATCTGATTCATCAGAGGTCCAATAGTTGTTTTATGCTGGCCAATTAAAAAAAAAGGAAAAAAGAAATATTTAATAAAAATTGAAAGAAACAAAAGGTGATTAATTTTAAAATTAATATTATTAAAATTAAGAATTTAAATTAAATAAATAAAGGAATAGTGAAAATAATAAATAACATCATTTGAAATATAAAAAAATAACAAGATGTAAAAGATATTTTTATGCATCTTTAAAAAACCTTAAGTTAATCAACCATTACAACAGAAGAAAGAATATTTTTCTTTAATTATTTTTATTTATAAGAAAACAGGAAACGAAACAAAATAAAAAAAAAAAAACTTGTGAAACTATTTTTATTAGATTTTAATTTTAATTTTTAATTTCCAACATTTAAGAGTTAAGACGTATATATATATAGATATTAAAAAATAAACCGTATGTAATAAAAAAAATTAAAAAATGAGTAAATGCATTGTACTTTAAAAAAAATAAGAAAAGAAAGAGAAACAAAAAAAAATCAGTGATAGAAAAATGAAAAAATGTTTTCATGTTGTTTTTAAACTTTTTTACTTTTATGAAAATAATATCCCAGTTGGAAATGGCAATGGATTACCATCTATACGAAGTGATAATCGATGTAACAGTAGTTTACTATACATAACAGAATCGATGTTTTTAAAATGGCGATGTCATTGAAAAGTATTGTTTTACTTTGTTCATTACATGGTAATTCAAGGATTATTGTGACTAATATCATAAAGGGAGTATAAATATACACAAAGAGTATTCAGTCAGAACAAAAATTTTCGACAGTTTTTTTAATATCGTAAAATTTAGTTGATCATGGTCGATCGTACTTTAACGTATAGTAAATATATAGTGACTCTGATTTTAGTTTATTTTTGTTTGTTTTTTTTTGTATTTGTTTTTTTTTTTTGTTTGTATATACTGTATATGTATATACTTACATGCAGTAATACAATTTTGAATACTTGACTTTTTAAAAAAAATAAATATATACATTTTAAATTTTTAAAAGGAACGCAAGCATTATAAAAAATTCGTTCTTTATATCAAAGTATAGATGTTTTGGTGACATACCTCAACTAGCAATTCTAAGTCACCAAAACTTTGCCTAAGCAAAAATTCGCAGCTATTAAGCTATTTTTCCTGAGTCCAAAATTATAAAAATGTAATTAAGACGTGACCATAATGTTGCGGTAACCAAAGTGGTGATCATATTTGACTATGAATAAAATAAATAAAATAATATGATAAATTGCAAAAAAATTAAATTGTTTTAATATAAACAAAAATATTTTAAAAATTACAAAGTTCTTATAATATTTCCCAATACAAACATTTTAGATTTTAAATATGTAATTTATATCTAGTCTAAAGGTATAAAAAAGAAAGACTAAATCCATTTGCGATTAATATTTTATCGATTAATTTTCACAAATACTTTGAAATAAAAAATGCGCCATTATTTTTGCCTTTAATAAAAAGCTCTATATCTTGCATGATAGCTTAAAAATTTGTTTTTCAAATTAAATATTCTGATAGCGAATATTTTAAATATAATGTCGAATGGTCACAAGAATATATTAATTAGAATTTGAAGCAATTTAGATTTGTAGGCAGCAAATATTATTTTTTAAAAAAAGTTAAATAACCATCAGGGATTCATGTTAACAATATTTGCTGAGTTGCTTATGGCCTATATACAATGACGCTGTCATGTGGCTTTCATTCTGCTCTCATTACGTAGTCAACAAAGAGTGTCCACAATGAAATGTGCATGACAGCGTTTTTTGACATTGTTTTGTTTACAAATTTTATACATTAAAAAATATTCAATAGTTTAAAGTTTATTGTATAGCTATTTTGAATAATAGTTTGATATAATTTAACTCAAAATAGAAAAAGAATTAATTTTACTAATTTTTTATTCCGATATATTTTTTTTTATTTTTCAACAAAAAATATTAATAAGTTCGAATTTGACATTTGAATACGTAGAGAAAGCGAAAAAGTTACAAGTTAAACTACTTTTTTAATGACTGCAAAATGGCTCCGACATGGCTGCGTTTATTGTAGACAATTTCATATAATTCAATACGTTTAACTTAGTTTGAAATATAGCTACGTGTAGAGAGCGGAATGAGAGCGTTAGTTAGACTATTATAATTACAACAATGCTATAGATAAACTAAAAATACAATAAATTGATAAACAAAGTTTATCTTTTGTAATAAGATGAGCCACGTGAGCGATTTTTGTGTTTGCTAATTGAAAAAAAAAAAAAAAACAAAATATGTATATAAGAAAGTTGGAATAAGAAATTAAATTCAGATTTTATATCATGTATTATATAAATGTTCTACACTAATCATTTTGTTTTTTATATCAAATTTTTTCACATGTTTATTAATTTTTTTTTTTTTAAATTATGAATTCTAACTCTAATTATATAGTTGGATAAAATAAGAAAAAAATTCGAATAACAATTTAAAACGCTAGTTTATTTCTTTTTGCCACTTTGTTCCTAAATGAATAAAATATCAGAAATTGACGCCTTTTAAAGTAAGGTGACCAGATTTCTTTTGGCTCAAGGTGGTACATGGGGTTTAAAAATAAATAAATATACATATTTTTATTTTGCAAATTTATTTTTAATATATATACATACTATTAAAATTAAATAAAAAAAAATATTGTCAATAAATAATTCATTTGACTAGTATTGTATAAAGGAACAAAAATTAGGTTACACAATTATGGTGTAATAAATTCAAATCAATAAATAAATTAAGCTTAGATATATTTTTCAGCAGAATTAATTTTTTTCAACAAATCCGTGTTGTTTTTAATATTACAATAAAAACTTTCGCAGTCTTTAGTAAAATTACTTTTTACAATAAGCATTGCTGTTAAGGTTTCGACTGATAATTGTGTTTTTTCAGAACTCCAAAATATATTTACCAAAGAAAATATTCTTTCCGTCGCAGCGTTTGTACCTGGCAGGCACAATAAATATTCAACCAATATCAGGACGTTTTGAAAAGGAATATGTTCAGTTCCAAAATGTTCAAATATTTCTATCCATCTCATATCAGCTTTAATTTTGTTTTCATTCCAATAATTTATTTTTATTTCCGTCACATAATTTTTTATATAACTAATTTCATCAAATAATGAACTATCATCAATTTTAATATCTGGAAATTTTTTAGAAATAAATTCCAAACAACTTTGTAATTCTGGCCATTGCGGACATGTCTTAAGTAAAATCCATTTAAAAATTTTAATTTCCGAAAATTGGGAAGACCACTTTCCAAATATTGAAAACAATTTTGATAAAAATTTCTAACGTGAGAGAGGAACCAAGTTTCATTAATGGTACCTTCTTCGACTAATTTTCTTAAGCAAGATTTGACTGTTAATGATAGGAACGATTCATTAGCTCTTTCCAAACATTTCAATTTTAACATATCAATTCTTTCAGAAATTTCATTAACGGTTTCTGAATCTCCTTCCATGCATTTAATTGCATTTTCAAAAAGAGCTGCCTGATTATGGAGAAATAATAACCATAATTCCGAGGTGTCATCATTAAAAAATTTTTCGATTAATAGTGGACATTTTTCTAAAGATAGAAAGTAGCTTCTCAAAGGTTGGTAAAGTTTTAAAATTCTCTCAATAGCTGGCTTTAGAGATAACCAACGAGTTTTACAGAAACCCAAAATTTTTTTGTACACCGGCTTCATCACAAAAATCTTCTAGTGAAGCTACTCGAACGGTGTAAATATGGAAATTACCATAAACTTTTATAATTATGGTCTCCAAATCAATGGGTAGAAGATCAGCAGCTGTTTGAATTGCGTTGTGTGCAATATGAGCAGCACAACCAATGCCCACAACAGATTGTGGTAATTTTTTGTTTAAAATTGAGAAAATATTATTACCTTCTTTTCTTTTCAATCCTCCGAAATTGATATTCGCGTTGTCCGCACAATACGCTGCCAACTTTGTAGATAAGTTAAATTTTTCCAAAACACCAATTAATGATTCCGCGATCATATCTGCAGTTTCACCTGGCAAAGACAAAAAATCTATCATTCTAATTTTTATTCCTTCTTTCCAATCAAAGTATCGAATCAACGTAGGGAAGAGTTTTATATCTTTGTGATTGGAAGCATCAGAATAAACAGAAAAAAAATGGATTGTTTTCATATCATTTCGTATTAATTCAATTGAATGTGGAGCAAATATATTTTTCACAATCGCTTCCGTTTTTGTTCGAGCTGATTTAAATTTTTTGTTAAATAAGTTTCTTAAAATTTTTGATGTACAATCCATGGATCTGAAACTATGGTTATGGTTCACCGTGTGGAAAGCAAAAACAGCTTCAGCTATGGCTATCTGTTTTTCGTTGTCACCAAACTCGGTTCTTCTGAAAAATGTGTTTAAATTATTTGATGAAGCAGCTGCCGCTATTGCAGATTTATATTTATCTGTAACCAAATGTCGATTGATGTCATATCTTCCAGATGCTATAGAAAATGTTCCATCACATTTTCCGCATTTAACTTTTGTATCATCACCATTTTTTGATTTAGCCAAGAATGGAAATTCTTTTTCTAATTCTGCAGTGAACGCACATTTTCTTCTCTTTGGTTTCGTGGACGACATCGAATAAGCCTTTATTTAATTTGAGAAATTATTTATGAATTGTAATTTGTAATATTTAATTATTAATTTCGACTTACGTTCTAAATTTGTAGGAAAAAAATCATGAAACCAATGTTTTCATTTCAGACTTTAAGAGAAAAGCAGTTATTTTTATTTTATTTCAAAAATGACAGCAAAAAACACACAAACAGCTGTTTTTTGAAATGAAATACCGTGGAAATGAAATATATCATGGAATTGTGAAAAATGGTACAAATCTGAGTTACCGAGTAAAATGTGGTACAAAATGTGGTACACATCACATTGTGGGACGATTGCTTAAAAAGTGGGACTGTACCACGTAATGTGGTACGTATGGTCACACTATTTTAAAGTACATTGAGATTCAAATTCAAATATTCCTATATTTTATATTATACCAATTCAAAAATAAATAAAGTATATAATGATTAAACTGCATTTATACAGGCATAATAACTTATGGCTTTTTTGTCATATAAAAAACTTATAAGCATTTTTAGGCTAAGTTGCCGTCAGTTTTGCCACTTTTTATATAATTATTAAACTGCAACTATACAGGCATAAAAACTTATGGCTTTTTTGTAATGTAAAAAACTTATAGCATTTTTAGTTAAATAGACGTCAAAAATGCGAATATTTGCTGCTGTAAATGTTAAACTGTCAAAAAATTCTGTTAAATGGTTTTTAACCCAAAAGGCAATTTAGAAGTTGGAAAAGCAAGGTATTTTGTAATAAATACATATTATTAAAAAATAAAAATAAATGACTATTATCATAAATGAATCTTAACGGAGCTTAGTAAAAATATGCGTTGCTTAGTAAAAACAGATCATCAGGAATAAAAAACTACAATACTTTCTTTACAAAGGGATATGGTTCAGGATATTGTTGTATCCGATATGATAAGCAATTTTTAGTGCCGTAGGCCTTTGAAAATTAGCCGGACAGTTCGAGAATGGTTCTTATTTATATAAATATATTTTTAAATTTTTATTTAACGGAATTTCATAAATATTTTTTTGAGCCTTTCTTTTTACCCAAAGTAGTACTTCAAAAAATTGGCTGAAATTTGCTTTTTTACAATTTGCACGCTCCCGGGTAACGCCGGGTAAATCTGCTAGTAAAAGCTAAATGATAGTTTAAAAAGAAAACGTTTGGGTCGGAGAAATTATAATTATGTCTGCAGAACCAAAACATTTATTGATATTTCGATATCTACGAACGCCTACAATTTATGCCACTTAACTAAAGAAGTTCCCAGATTTGGACTCTTCCCAAGTTTTAGTACATATCCATTTGAGAGCAAATTTTTTAATAAAAATAATGCTCCAAACTGGTTCAAAACCATTAGCACATATTGCAAAAGATTTATCAGAGCATAATACCTTTGCTACACTCTTTTAAATCTTCTTTAATTAATCTTGTAATCATGAACACTATATTATACCTAAATATGTACATATTTATTTTAATTATTAAACTATAAAAGTTAAATACGTTTTTCATTTAATGAAATTAAATAACTTTTCATTTACGTATTTGATGCTAACTAATATAATTATATTAACTAATAATTATATTAATATGCAAAAGTTATTTTAAACAGAGATCGATAAAAGCTATAATTTTGCCAATTCGACTGTTTTACCAATGCCAAAATTATGCAGTAATTAATGCAAAAAAAACTTTAATTTTAGCCTGTTTGTTGTAACAAATTAGTTTTCCAAAAAACAAAAATATGGTAATAAAGATTACTTTTACTGCTATTTAACTGTCATTTTAGAGTAAATCGCTATTGCGTATATTATTTCTTTGCTAATAAGAAAGCATATAAATAGGTTGCAAAAGCTATTTAAATTTATTTTTCGTTGTGCTAAGGTTTTCATGACGCGAAAACTTGTAAATCAGCATTAGTTGCGAAGTAGCTATTCTAGTCTATTAGAAAGATGTTGTAAAAGCTAAGTAGCTAAATTTTGGTTAACAAAAATTTTAACAATGTTTTCGGGTTTTAACCGCGTTGTCCTATTTAATCTCTTTTAAGCTATTTTTTAAGAGAAATAAGGAAGTGAGAAAGAAAAAGAAGAAATAACAACTGACGACATCAACAACATGTGAACGCATAAAATTTAAATTGTAGCTATTTAATTTTTTTTTTATAAATTTTTTAAAGCTATTTAAATTTTTTTTTTTTTAAATTAAAAAAAGAAATATGGACCAATGATCCTTTCAGACAATGCACCGCACCAAACAGTACACTGTGGGTGTAATTGTCGCTGATGAACAGTTCTTGGATTCTCCGTAGCCCATATCCTGCAATTTTGCTTGTTTAAGAAACTATTCAATTGGAAATGGGCTTCACCGCTCATTTATTTGTCCATTTTTTTGGTAAAATATATTATATGATGTACCGACATTAATGAATGTAATCGAGTTTTGTTTCACAAGATTTATTTACGTATTAATTGAAATCTGTGACAAAATTCAACGCATAGGTAGGTACGCATAGAAAATATTTCGTCAGTCCTTAAATTTGATTTTTAATAAAATTTTTCATTCTTACTTGTTTCAGGTTTCTCACTTCACTATTTCAATAGTTTTTACTTTAATTAGTACTTTTAGTAGCAAAATATGCATGTATAAATAAAATAATACAAATTACAATAACAATATTATACGTTCTTATTCATTAATCAAAAGTTTACATACATCCATATAATAAAAAACGAGATAAGAATAAACGCAGTCATAGAAAGTTTGAAATTTGAATAAATAAATTGTTTTAATACTTTGTAAGAATTTTTAATGATAAATAAAAATAAATAAATTAACCAAAAAGAAACGATATTTTTATTATATTTTGTTGATCCATATGTTGATCAACTGAAATATTGTTTTTTAAAATTTTATTTTGAAAAAAAAATCTCCAGGAAAAAATGATTTTCAACATATTTACGTTATAGAATTTTTTATTATAGATATAGACATGATTTTTTGATACCTACTATAATAATTAAGAAACCATTTTTGTTTGCTCCAATATTAATTAACTAGGGTGGAGTCGTCATTAGTCGGGGGAACTGTTAGGGGGTTTCTTTCACATTATTATAAAACAATAACTAATAATCGTAAAAATTATGGACAATTTATTTTACAATATTTTTGGTTGTCAAAAACAATTTTTTTAATATTTCAAATTTAACTGTCAAATTCTGAGGTTTGTTGATGTTGTTTGGTGTTGTGATTCATGAAAGTTCCTTATTAAATTATTAATACGATACTAAAATTCACCATTTTACAAAACTCAATTTTTGCGAAATTTTTGCCCACACATATCTTTTAAACGGTTCAAGCTAGGGTCTTGAAATTCTGGGAGAAGTTAGATACTCAGAAATTAGTAGGAGTCGGTTAACACAATTTTTTTGTCGAGCCTCCTGTTTAGGAGCTATAAGGGCTCGAAGATTGAAATTTTGCTATTTTTAAACACCTGTAACTTGAATGCCAATTGAAAATTTTTTTCAGTAATATTCAAAATTGAAAGCTCTTTAATTTTATTTCAACATGTGTCGAAGATTTTTCTTAATTTTGAAGGGTGATGAAGCTACAGAACCCAAAAATTTCAAAAAAGCCCTATATTTAAATTGGTATAACAAAAGTTCTGTTAAGTGTATTTTCAATCTAAAAAAGAGAGCTGCTTTTATAGGCTTTACAAAAATACTACGTTAAAATTTATAGGGTTGCCATACCGTACTAAAATTTACCATTATGCAAAACTCAATTTTTGCAAAATATTTTGCTCCAAATATCTTCTAAACGGTAAAGCTAGGGTCTTGAAATTTTGGGAGAAGTAAGATCCTCGAAAATTAGTTGAAGTCGGTTAAGAAAATTTTTTTGTCAATCCCCTGTTTAGAAAATTGAAATTTTGCTTGAATATCTGTTCAAATTTATTTTTACAAATATACAAAATTTAAAGCTGAAGCATTATAATATTTTATCATATGTTAAAGGTTTTTCTTAAATTTAAAACGGATTCTTTAAATTGAAGAAATTGTCTCTTAGTTTTAGCCATTTTTGCTTAGATAATAAGACTAGGGGTCAAAATCTAATTTTGGTGGAGTTCACAATTGATGTCCTAGAACCTAAATAAATGGATGGGTGGGTACAGGAGGGGGGCGGACAGATCAATCATAAGTTTGCTAAGCAAAAATTTGGGAACCTTCTCTATTGAAATGCTACTAGGTGTTAAGAATTAAAACTTTTATGTTTTTATAAAACAGTAACTTATTCACCAGTTTATGTTTTTCCTGAACTAAACGTTAATATTGAAGCTTCAACATTATATTTCGCCCTTGTTAACAAGGATTATATTCTAAGTATTGATTCCACTATTATTCATAATTAATTTTTTTTTTTTTTTTTTTTATTTTTAATTTATAGTTCTTTTTTAATTTAACAAATAAGCAGAACAAAAACTTAACACTAAATCAAAATTCATGTTATACCCTAAAGCGAGCTTACAACAAATCAGAATTAAAAAAAAAAAAAAAATTACAAACAATTATCAACAATATTAGTAATGAAATTAATGAAAAAAATAATAAAAAAACATGTAATGAAATAGAAAAAAACAACAACAAAACTAAAACTAACTTACATACTAATGATCACTGGTTAGTGTTGTAAACCAGCAAGTCAGGATTGTGACTACCATGGTGGTATAACAAAAGTTCACCATCAGAAAACAGTGAATTATTATTAGACAAGTGAAATATAAATGAAGGCGAAAAATATTTAACGTTTTCAGAAAAAGGTTCGATCAAGCCACGAATAAAACGATTTTCGTGATTAAAACAATTAGCGAAAAATTTAAGATTAATTTTAGTTAAGAATCTATCGATTCTATTGATTCCAGATTGTTCATATAGTAGACTATTATTAATATATAAGTAAGAGCCACGCTGTCTATGAAAGCCTCCAGCACGACGAATTATCTTTCTTTCAAGTAAGCGTAATCTCTCAACTTGATGAGCTGAAACTAAATTAGGATTAAGCCACACCATAGAAGCGTGTTGAATAATAGACCGAATATAGACTTTATAAATAAACAAACGAAATTTAGGTTCCAAAAACTGACTAAACATTACTTTAGAGATTTGAAAAGAAGCGGAGTTAACCTTATATATAATTTTATTAATATGGGAAATAAATTTGAAATTTGAGGAAAAAATAACACCTAAATACTTAAATTGCTTACTGGGTAAGATCACAATATTATTTAAAACGATTTTTTGTTTTAATTTTAACCGCTTTACCAAAGATGGGGAAACAGCTTTGACCCCTATGATATTAATAAGCTCAGTTTTACTTACATTTATTTTAAGCTTCCAACTAGTATAGTAATCAATCAAAGTATTTAAATAATTATTTAATATCTGAGATGTAACTAAAGGTGCTTTGTGTGAGATATAAAGTAAAATATCATCCGCAAACTGCAAAATTTGAACTAATAATGTAGTAGGAATATCAGCCAAATATGTATTAAATAACTTTGGGCCTAAGACAGAACCTTGAGGAACTCCAGCAACAAAATTACGAACGGTAGAAGAATTACTTCGACCAACAACAAAAGTTCTATCAGTCAGATAATGGCGTATAATGTAAATTATATGTGTATTGACACCAAACCTAACCAATTTATGAAGGAGACCCTTATGCCATACAGTATCAAAGGCACTTTGAATGTCTAAAGCTAACGCCGTTGTTATGCACCCATTGTTCAATCCTTTGGCTACATCAGAGGTAAATCGTGACAAAGGATGATTAGTAGATTTTTTATTAACAAAACCAAATTGAAAGGGTGGTAAAATAGATTTCAACTGAGAAGAAAGCCTTAAGTCAACAATTTTTTCAAAAAGCTTAGATATTGAATTTAGTTGACTGATTGGGCGCCAATTATTAACAAAATTTTTATCCTTCCCACATTTAGGAATCGGTATTACAATGGCCATTCTCCAAATTTTAGGGAAATAACCAGAGGAAATGAGCTGATTGAAAAAGATTGTAAAAAATAAAATTATCTCTGGTGAGAAGAACTTAAATAAACAAATTGGAGTTCGATCACAACCGGAACTCTTCTTATTTATACGTGTATTGATAACTTCTTGAACTTCGTCACGACAGGTAAGAAGATTTCTTTGATTATTCGACAATGAGTTATTCAGACTTTGAAGACTTACCCTATCTATAATTGAAGCAGATATTTCATTGGAAAACCTAATAGGGAAATTAAAGTTATTTAGGAGCTCGATGGAACCGTTAACCAATGATTCATTCATTGAGTGGTATTGAAATGTGGTTTCATGTTGTGACTGAAATCGATTTGCAAAAATTTCAGGGATCTGAGATAAATCATTAATAATAGTATGATCATCAACATCAATGATTGAATTCAAACTAGAAATACAGTTTTGTTTAGGTTTACAATGCTTGATAAGATCATAGCATTGACGATTGCATACAGTTCCTGAAACAATGTTAGCATAATGGTTACGATAATCAAAACAAAGCGATTTAACATACATCTGACGAACGAAATTGAAATCACGACGAATTGATTGATAATTAGAAGTACGAATTGCGTTCAAGAGTTTGAAAAGAAAGCAAAATTTTACCTGAATTAATAGGAATAACAGGAACAAAACGATGAACAGCTTCAAGAAAAGTATTATTAATGCTTACAGCAATGTTTTCCAAGGAGTCAGGAGTCATATTGCTATTAGCAGAGATTTGAAAACTATTAAATTGAGAAGTTATGAATTTATTAAAACCTGAAATATTAGCATGATTATATAAATAAATAGAGTCAGAAATAGGTGGAGTACGACCAGAAATAGAGAAAGATATATTTAATGTAACGGAAGTGTGATCAGAGAATGTAAAACGCTAGTAACAAAAGGATTTTTGTGAAGAAATGTGTTAGAAGTAAAAAAGAAATCAATAAATGAACCTTCAACAGAGCGAAAACATGTAGGATTACTAGAAAAATAAGTAGAAAACTGCGGATTTTGTGACAAGAATAGAGAAAAACTGCTACCAAGAAAATTTGTTGAAAAATTGCCAACGTTTGGAAGTCTGGCATTGAAATCACCACCACATATAAACAATGAACCTAAATTCAGAAAAAAATCAAAAAAATTCGGACTTAATCTATGCAGAGGTGGAATATAAATTGAGACTACAGTGAGCCATTCACTATCAACAAATATATCAATCAAGGCAGCCTCAAACATCACGTTACTAACTTTTCGAAAATTTTGAAACGGAATGTGATTTCGCAAAAGTATAGCAACACCTCCTCCATTGCGGCCGATTCTATCACTACGAAAAATATTAAAATTAGGAAAACTGTAAAATTTATCAGGCTTCAGATTAGTTTCAGATAGAAGAAAAATGTCTGAAGCACATTCTTCCATGAAATCTGAAAATAATCGATACCTACCAGGCGAGCACAAAGAATTTACATTGAGAGCTGTAATGCAATTAACTGTCATCTGCAAAAAGTTTATTCAGTATTTTTTCTTGATTACTCATCATTCGAATAATCAGTTTAAAGAGATCATCTTGACTATGCGAAGCAGAATTGGAGGTATTTGCACGCACAGCATCAACGAAAGATACACCCGGACGTAAACCCGAATTACTTTTAAAATTGTTATTGACCTTAAAACTATTTGCCGATGATGAACTCAAGTTATACCTACTGGATTTAGTTGATGTATTTCGTTTTTGAATGACCGGCAAAATGCTTTTATTGAAATAAGTGCATTCACTCTGATTATTTGCAGAGTGAGGACCTTTGCAATTTACACATCGCGGAGGAACTTCATTTGGTTTACAACACTTACCAGGGCCATGAGAATCCAAACACTTAACACAACGATAACTACGATGACATCCAGCAGAAGTATGAAAATAAAGTTGACAGTTAGAACATTGAGTTACTGATTTAGATTTATATACAGTAAATTTAATAGAAACTCCCAACAATGCATGAACACTGTTGAAAATTCCTTCATCAAAGTCCCCAGGAACAACGATTTTAAACAATGATACATCTGGAGCATTCTGTCGCATATATCCAGTTTGGAAGAGAAACACCTCAGTTAATTCAGGAAATCCAGCACGCAAAAGTTCGCCTTTAATATCATTTGCTGAAAAGCCAAAAGTTGAATTTAGGCCCCGTAAAACAAAGCACTTACGTTTTTCATTTTTGGCCAGATATGTATGAAAAGAATAACCAGCTTTTCCGATTGTTTCTTGGATTTTCTGCCGAGATTCGAGATTGATTGGGAAAACACGGGCACCAGTGCCGTTGTTTTTTAGCTTTATAGAAAATAGGTTAGCCCCAATATCGCTTGATAACTTGCTGTATAGTGCTGGAAATCCACCAGCAGGAAAATCCACCTGGACAGGCGGAATCTTAACATTTTTATCCTTTTTTCCGCGATGGCAAACAAAATTCCAGTTATTGCCCTCACTCATGAAATCAACATCAGAATCATTCACATCATGTTGATGTTGTTGTTGTTGATGTTGTTGTTGTTGATGTTGTTGATGTTGTTGTTGTTGATGTTGTTGTTGTTGATGTTGTAGTTCTTGGTGTTGTTGATGTTGTTGTTGTTGTTGATGTTGTTGTTGTTGTTGCTGTTGTTGTTGTTGTTGTTGCTGTTGTTATCGCAGTTGATGCGGCTTAATTTTTCTTTTTGGACTTTCACCAAGCAGCAAGTTAAGTTTTTCGTTGAGGCGCTTGACCTCGTCCTCCAGCCGGAGAATTAACGCATCCTTTTGGTTCAGCTCCTCCCTGAACCTCTCGAGCACCAGCCCATCCACAAGGGTAGTAGTGCTTTCAGCACTACTAGCCATTGTAGCAGCAAAGATTCAAAATAATTTCAAAATCACAAAAAAAATAAAATTATTTTGAAATTTAAAAAAAAAATAAAAATTTTTTTGAAATTTAAAAAAAAGAAAATTCTTTATAATTTAATTTTTTAAGACGACTATTCTAATTGAAATTTCAAATCAGAATGATTATTCATAATTAATAAATTTATTAAATAACTAAATTATAATATCATTTATTTTTATATATATTTCTATAAAAATAAATTATAAAATACTCAGTAAGAAACCCTATATAATATTAAAAAGTGTTTTTCAAAAACCCTTGTTTTTTTTCTTCCCTTGTTTATTAATGTCCTATTTTTTCTTGTCAAGGATCTGGTCGGCTTATTTCTTTAACATTATTTCAATTATTGTAAACAGTAATTGAGTTTAGGAATTCTAACAAAATTTAAAACATCAATTAAAATTAAGAAAAATTCACACTACCTCTTTACATTTTCAGCTGTCAAAAAACGTTAGGTTATTTTAAATAAAAAATATAATTAAGATTGAAAAATCAAGATTTGATAATTATATTTTTAAAAAATTATTTGTAAAAATAATATTTAAACCTTAAACATTAGAAAGATCGAGATAGATGGAAGGAGTTTGTTTCCGCCCTATGCTCCGACAGGAGTGGCATTTATTGAAAATACGTGTATTGTAGAGGTTATAGTTGTATCTGTAATTTTACTTTTACTTTTACTTGTAATTGTAATCTCTAATTATTATTCGTGTTTTGAAATAAATGTAAAGGAAGAAAAAAAAAAAAAAAAAACATTAGAAAAGATAAATTATCTTTATATTACAATCTTTCAAAAGCGATTTAAAACTAATTTATTAACATAGGTTTTTGCAATAAATTCTTAAATTTAAATAAAATGTGTTATTGTTTATAAATTTTGTCATTTTTCATATAAATTATAAATAAATATTTGTGGAAATAAATTAAGATTATATTGATTATAAATATTTGTTAAATCGTGACATGAAATATAAAATGTAATAAAAATATATAGTGAGAATAAATATACATAATATGTGTTTAATATATTTTTTATCAAAATAAGTAAAAGATCTTTAAACATATTCTGAGAGATATTCCAAACTTAAAATTGTTTAAATTTTTAGTCTATGATCCCCCTTTATTTAGTTTGCGGGTGCAAACACGCAAATTTAGTGAAGAGTTTGTTCAGATTCTCCCTTATTATTTTTATGTGAAAAACATTTTCACCTGATTTATTAGGGGTAAGAAATATATACTTTGTGTTAATTTATTATAATTTTAATTTTTATCTATTTTCAAACTATTGACAAGTTAATAAAAATGTCTTTGTTAAACGCGCTTTTTATTTTATTTTTAATAAATTTATTAAAAAGAATAAAATTTTAATTCTTACCTCGTCTAACCTATCAAAATATTCCCAAGTAGTACATTCTTTCCCCTGAAGTCCTTTTTTTGTCTTTTGCCAACAAAATCTTTTCAAATTGTAAACGGAAATCTATTAAAAGTATAATGTGCTCATGTTTCCATCTTTTATCTCTATAAATATAAACGCTTAATTACTTTAAATAAATTATAAGTTAATCTGAATTACTAAATAGCTTACATAGACTACTCCATACCTAGAAAATCCATAAAAATTAAAGTTTTCTAAAGTGTTCAAAATATATATTGTTCAAATAAAAACAACAACTAACATTTTGACGTTTGGAAATTTATAAAAAGTATTCAAAGTTTTTTCGATGCTTTCTCCGCTTTTTTGCATATTAAAAACGGTTATTAAACAATATAAAACGTATTATATCGTAAATGAAATTTTAAAAACAATATGGAACATGAAACACTATAGTTATACACTAGTATCGCCCTGTGCTCGAGATTCGAGCTATTTTTGCTTTTAAATTTACATACAAAATTAGTTTTTTGAAATTTATAATAGACTAATTTAACACGAAAAATTATATTTTTTTTCCTATACGTAATAAAATATATTGCAACAATGTTGTCAACAATGCTTGCGCTTGAAATTTGCTAAAAAAAAATTTATAATTTTTTCAGTTATAAAAACGTTGTTGTATTTTTGAATTTTATTCCTATAGCTAAAGTCACTTTAAAGAGAGTATAATGTGGTACAGTTATTACACAAAAAAAACGATTTAAATTCTTATTATAAAGTAGCCAAAATTCGAGTTAATGCTGTCCATCATATAGAAAACTAAACATTTTAGTACGATTTGAATTTTTTTGTATCCGTTTCGTATGTATTCTGTTTCCTAATTAAAAATTGGTGAATACATACTTCAGTTCCTTTAAAAGCATTTTTTAAATCTGAGTAGAACATGAACTGTCAAAAAAAAAATTCTTAAAGACATTTTGACGTTTGTTTGATTTACTTAAAAATCAAAATGTTTTAATTTAATTTAATTTTTCGTGTTTTTTTTTATTAAATCTGAACGCTCTGAGGGTTCTCTGTTCATGCTCTGTTCATTAGAACGTGCTTATGTTGTTTAGAGCGTGCTCAGATCTCTGCTCTGATTTAAAAAAAAAACGCCTTATATAATATTCGTTTGTTATGTCGAAGTAAAACTAAAAAAAGTTTTTTATCATGAAAAACCATTATTCGATGTTTAAAATGTAAAATAAAAATTTTAATTATTAATTAAAATTAAACATTTAAAAATATAAGAAAAACCAAAAACAATATTTTTATTCTATTTATCAATTTTTAAAATTTAAAAATCCGAAGTACAGTGCAACATGTAACGCGTATTTGGGTTGGTTTCATGTAAATTTATTTATATAACAACTTATTTCAAATTTTTTTGACAGAAACTGAACGCCGTACATGCTGAATTTGGTTGATCCATAAGTAACAAATCATTTTTCTTAAGAAATATTATTTATCAGAAACCAACAACAATATACGATTTAAAAAAAAAAAATTTTTAAGCAAACGAAAACAAAGTACAGTACTTTTCGGTTATAACGACCATGATGGGGCGGAAAATTTTCGTCGTAATAAACGAATGTCGTTTTAAAAGAATGCTGTGCATTTTAAAAAATTAGTATAAGACTTGAACATTGTAGAATGTGCTGATTCTAGAATGGACACTTCGAACTCATTTGCTAAAATTTTATTTGATGTGTCAGCCTCAAGCCTATGTATAGTGCTTTTTCTTCTATTGAAATTTTTTTTGTATTTTTGATGCGTTATTATGATTTTTTTTATATTCAAAAATAAATAAAAAAATACTAAATAAATCACCAAGCAACATAATTAGATATAATAATTTTAAATAAAAGAAATATCAATGTAATAAAAAACTTTCATTTTTAGGTAAAATTTAATTCTTTGGCAAAAAGTGTAAGGTTTATTATAATTAAAATTGCACCGAGTTCGTTATAAATGAAAACTACTGTATAAACCAAATGTATTGCTTTCATTAAGACAGAACTAATTTTTTTCGTTCACTTTTTAAGATAAAGAAAAAACAAAAACAAAAAAAAAATTTTAAAAAAATTTAAATCTCCTTGTTCATTGAATATTTGAACTAAACAAAAAAAAAGAAAGATATACATAAGTCGGCGGCTATAATCTTTTGAATTAGATTTAGCTGCGAGTTATAACCGAAAATGAATTACATTTACACAGAAAGTCGGCGCATAATATTAGAGTCATAAGCCTCAACTTTTAACCGCGTGACCGTTAAATTCAAAATTACGTTAAATTAAAGACAGGTTTTCACCTGAAAAAACGCAATATTCTTAAAAAACAATATCATTGTCCTATGAAAACAAAAAAAACCTTTCTTTTGGTTGTTTTTTCATTAAATTTGGTCAAATAGTTTACCCAGAAAAAAGATGTTTATATTTGTATGGGAAAAAATAAGCCGATTAAATATTATGATATAAAGGAGAAAATTTGATTGTTTGTTTGTCCAGGATTCACGTGAAAACCACTGGTCCGATTGTAACAAAATTTTAAAGGAATAATTCTGAGAGCCCGGGGGTGACATAGGCTATGTCACATTTTTATAAGTCAACAGGTTGCGGCTCCAGAGCCGTTTTAAGCTTTTTCGTTTTTTGGATGTCGAGGCAAAACGGTTTGACCGATTGACTTGAAATTTTGTACAAATGTTCCTCTTAGCAACCGGAATTAGTTGTATAAATTTGGTTGAAATAAATTAACCCATTTCGGCCTGGCGGGCTTCCAAAAAAAATTCCAATTTGTGTCCAATATTACAGGTTGATTTGGCAGTCCAAAAAATAGCCTGCAAAAAGTTTTAGGATTAAGTTCGATTAACCCGTTTTCCACGACGACGTCTTAAAGTTTTCTATAAATTTCATTTGCTTAAACGATTAAAAGAATTTTATTGAAAATTTTGTATCAGCATTTTAATTATAAAAACCCACAGGGTTAATTTGGTTTTCACCTGTTTACCAATGATTCAATAAAATTTTCTAATTTTTGGTATTAACGCAAGTTAACCTTTATTCCAAAAGCTCACTTAATTAATAATACTAATTTTTTTGCTCTCAAATAGTCTCAAATAGTGCAAAAGCTAAATGAGATAATATTAATAATAATAAAGATAAAGCTAATAAAGAATCCGAATAATATCTTTACATTTAAATAACGTTACATATTCCTTCTCTACATTTTTTCGTAAGTTTTTGTTTTTTATCTACTTTGCAGTTGTTGTTTTTTAAAAAAAGATTTCATTGTAAAATTGCAGTTTTCTTCAAATAAAATCTAAAAATCAAAAAAAATTCAATTTCGTATATTTTATGCTTAAATGCAGAAGCCTACATTTCTCTTAAATCTCTTAAAATCTTTCTTAAAATCTCTTAATCTCTTAAAAATCTCTTAATCTCTTAAAATATTTCTTAAAATCATAAACAAACGAGGAAGAGAGTAGTAGAACTTTCAGGTAAGTACAAAACAAAGTATAAGTTGAAAAGCAGATTTTTAAACCTTTTCTAAACCATCGACTATATTTTATTCAAACGCTGGCAATTCAAGCAAACTGCTATTTACTTAGTATAATGACATAATGGCAAATTTAGTATACCCTTTTTACCACTCAATGGAGTTTTAATTTAAGTTGATGTTATTCAAAAAAGTTAGCACAAGAATGGTGTACATGCTAATTTAAAATGTAATAAAGCAATTTTTTTAAAACGAGTTTTTTAGGCATTTTTCAACAAATTTATCAAATTTCACTTGAAACTTATCATAATTATTAAAAATTTACAATAAAAATTCAAGCAGCACCAAATTGTCAAGAAGCAGAAGAAAAACGTATAGAAAAATTAGAGATAATCGTTAAAATGGTTTTACAAACTGTTTTTTTAAGTTTTAGTTTCGCAATCGGTTAAAAGAACACGACAAAACTTTTTTTTAAACAATTCAAAGAAGTTTTACCTACTTTATAAAATTGGACGTAATTTACTTACAAAAAGTTTTTTTTGAATAATCGTAGGAATGATAAGTATACACATATACGCATACAAAATTTACATTCAAGTGGTCAAACCGTTTCTGCTTAAGAGTAAAGTAATGAAAAAATCTGTAAAAAGCTGCTGTGCCGCAATGGGTCAACGCTACTCAACAAACCTGTTTTTGAAACTTCGACCAAGTAATATTTCGCAAAAAAGCAATATTTTTGAAAAAATTATCGGGCGGCAAGGGGTAACAAATTCCAAGTCTGTTAATAGAGTGAACTCCATTGTCACATATTCACATATACAAGAGGAACACATATACAAAATTTGAAATCAATCGGTTAAACAATTTCTAATTTATAGCAAAGTAACGAAAAAACCTATAAAAAGCTGTTGGGCTGCAACGGCTTAACGGAACTCCACAAATATTTTTTTGAGGCTTTCTTTTTAACCAAAGCAGTACTTCGAAAAAATGGCCGAAACTAGCTTTTTTACAATTTGCACGCTCGTGGGCAACGCCGGGTAAATCTGCTAGTACATTATAATTATTAATTAGTATACCAAATTTAAATTTATACAATATCTATATGTATGTCATATAAAAACAATAATAAAAAAATTTAATTAAATTAAACAAATAAATATGACATTCATAATTCAATTGTTACAAAATTAAAGTTACATTCAAAAAAGTATAAAGAAAGAAAAAATATTTATAGAAATTATATAAAAATAAAAAAAATGGAGTTTACACATCGAAATTAAAGTATAAATCATTGATAATAAAAAATATATCATCATAAAGCGCAATCAATGACATATTATATACTCTCGTTTTAAAGATTGTTTGGTTAGTTCAAAGTGTATTTAATGTCTGTGTAAGTTACATAAAGATATCATCATATTAAGTGTTTCATTCTTACCATAATTAGTTCGATGAAACTGCGGATTAAATAGATTAACGGATCTAAGCTGTCTCGAATCAGAACAAAAACTAATGTTGTTAAGTATCTGTGTAGATAAAATGTTTCCTTTAACCAAATCTGTCAAAAACCATATATATGCAACGTTACATTTTTCTAGCGTACTAAGATGTAAAAAATTTAGTCTATGTTCATAATCTGGTAGATTGAAAGGATCTTCCTAAGGGACTTGACGTAATGCAAAAATCAGAAATTTTTTTTGAACAGATTCAATTCTGAGGATATGGGTTTTGTAAAACGCGTTCCATACCTGACTAGCATATTCTAAATTTGACCGAATCAAACAAGTATAAAGGGATTTGAAAACATAAGGATCGTTAAATTCTCTAGCCCATCATTTAATAAAACCGATCATAGAGTTTGCTTTATTTAAGATTGAATGATAGTTTGCTATCGAGAACTACACCTAAGAAATAGTTTGATAATTAAAAGAATAACTATATGAAATTGGTTAAGAACGACGAATAAAGGTAATAAGCACATTTATTAATATTTAATTGGAGGTTGTTTATATTACACCTGTTATAAAAGAAAGTAAGGTCAGCTTGTAATTTAATCGAATCATCTATGAAAGTAAATCAAATGCTTTACTAAAATCAGTATAAATAACAGCTGTTTGAAATCGAATCCTCCAAATTTTTAAGAAAATTTGAAGTGTACTGTAGTAAATAACTAACGATCAAATTTGCATCAATATTAATTTTAGTGAGCGTTGTTTTAGGAAAATTATTTAAGTTTGAAAAAAGTTCTTTATCAAGAACAAAAACGGATGAGGAATATCTTGCTGAAAAAAAATCACGAAACCATTCAGAAACTATTGAAGAAGCAGATCTGTTATTATTGTTATAATTCATAAAAGTGGGGATCACTCTTTCTTTTAGAATTCACAAATTTCCAAAAGTATTTAGGATTGGATTTAATACTTAAAGACATATTCTGCACATAATTTGAATAAAGGAAATCGGACAACAGTTTAAATTCATTAAATAAAAATACAAAATTGTTAAAATCTAAACCGTTATTGCTTTTAATAAATTTACGCCAGGCTTTTTTTCTATTTTTTTAAGATTTTTAGTGAACCTAGGCGGACTAGAATTATTGCTATTGTCAACAATTAAGTGTACAAATTGATTAATAATAGAAAAAAGGTGTGAATAAAAGCTATTGACTGTTAAATTATTATTAGTAGAAGTTGAAAACGAAAAGTCAGTGCTGCTTAATATATTATTAGTATTAGCAAAACAGGATTTAGAGAAATTAAGCCGAAAGGCGTGTGCTGATTCAACAGTTGAAAGCGAAAAAACAAATGGGAGGATGATAAATATCGGTTGGTGGCGCGAAATAAAGCCATACGAAATAAAGCCATAAAATGATATAATGGCTTTATTTCGCATTTAAATGCGAAATAAAGCCATATCATTTTCTAAAATTTTACGAAATAAAGCCATATAGTAAAATTGATACAAATTCTAGTTTAATAGTAAACAAAGTAAAAAAAAAATAGAAATTGATAATTAAGTGCAGTTATAAATGATAAATACAGGGTGTTTCGCTAATAACCTGCCATATAACTAGGGGTTATTCTAGGGTTCAAAACAAACAAAAAATGCTTCTAGAGGTAGGGTCTATTCTCTATAAGTTCCTAATTTTTTTTAATACACTGTATTAAAACATGTTAAATAATATTATATTTTCATAACCCCCTCGCTAACTGAATTATTGAAGCTAGATTTTGAATCCAACACTAAAATGAAAAGAATGGTATAAGAATTCGGATACCTAATTCATTCAAAAAATTAATAAGTTCCTAATTTTTTTTAATACACTGTAATAAAACATGTTAAATAATATTAAATTTTCATTACGTGGGCTGCCGCCCCCGAACCCCCGCTAACTCAATTATTGAAGCTAGATTTTGAATCCAACACTAAAATGAAAATAATGGTATAAGAATTTTGATACCTAATTCATTAAAAAAATTAATAAGTTTCTAATTTTTTTAATACACTGTAATAAAACATGTTAAATAATATTATATTTTCATTACGGGGGCTGCCGCCCCCGAACCCCCGCTAACTGAATTATTGAAGCTAGATTTTGAATCCAACACTATAATGAAAAGAATGGTATGAGAATTCGGCATAGCTATTTCATACAAAAAATAATCAACCCTAATTAATAAATATAAATATTCTGGAAAAGGGGGCAATCCTGCTTTTGAATCCAACTCTAAAATCCCTCCTAATTGAGAATCCCACATATACACATATATAAATATTCTGGAAAAAGCGTAAAACCCTGCTTTTGAAACCAACTCTAAAACTCCTTCCTAACTATTTAAATAAAAAAGTTTGGAAAATTAAATTGCTTCTATTTTCACAAATAAAATTACATTTTTAAATGCGAAATAAAGCCATATGGCTTTATTTCGCAATTGAATGCGAATTAAAGCCATACGCGAAAAAATTGGCGATATGGCTTTATTTCGCATTTGAATGCGAAATAAAGCCATAATGTCATTTTATGGCTTTATTTCGTATGGCTTTATTTCACGGCGCCTATTGGTTTTTACCAATTCCATAGCACAATTAAAAAGTTAAAATTATTCAAATTAGTTCAAAAAATAAGATCTAATTACTTTCCTTGATATTTATGGACTGTAGATATTTGTTGAATATTAAACGAGTTAAATGAATTAATTAATAAACATTCAGTATTACTTGATAATTCAGATAGAATCAAAAAGCTTCGTCATCATGAGCTACCCATTTAATATTAGGAACGTTAAAATCTCCACAGAGAATAATACCATTATTGGACACAAGTTCACAAATTAATGAATCAATTTTATCTATGTATTTCTTAAAAAGCTTAATACAAGAGGCAAAGGGAATATACCAACTAATAACAATATGGGGTGTAGATTTCAATTGAATTTTTATTGCAAGTAACTCAATTATATCAAGAGTATCACTTAGAGGAAATATTATTTCTGAGGCACAAATGTGTTTCTTGTGGAAATCAACACACCACCACCTTTTCTGACTTTTTCAGACAATATGGACCCATATCCGTATTTTCTATAAATAGTATTAGATTGCGAAAAAATTTCAAGGTAATTAAAAGATGAATTAAACCAAGTTTCAGTTAAAATAAAAATATCAAAATCTAAAAGAGTGGAATTTGAAAAAACTGATTGAGTTTTAGTATGTAATCCTCTAACGTTTTGATAATAAATGGATAGTTTAAAAGGAGTAAGATTAGAGATAATAGATTGAGATAAATGAACGTTAACTATATTTTTTCTCGTTTGGAACTGAAAGAAAGTACTTTGAATGATTTTCTCTTATCCTTTAAAGATTTTCCCTTCTATTGGAAGAGATGTGAGAAGTATATTATTGCAAATCAGTTAAAGCAGTTTACGGAGAAATGTGAAATGTTTGGTGGTATTTAACAAAAATATTACGAAGTTTGTTAACATTTGTCGGGAGTCCCTCTTGATGGAACCGCAACTATAAGAGAAGTGTTTGTTTCACCACCTACACACACGTAATTAGATTTGCCATGTAAGTAAGCTAAATAGAGTCTTACATTTTCAAAAATCTTAGTATCTCCCATATTCTCCCATATCTAGCCAAGACATATCTGCTGTTTGTATCACTTTGAAGTGTTAATTTTACTACCAAAAGAGGATCAAAAATTGGTGGGTTTGAAATAGATATATTGGTGTTCAATTCATTTAGAGCGACAATTTTATTTGCATTTAAGCAATATTGATTTGGTACTTTAGGTTTTAATGCGGATGTATTAGAGTTGGTAGAATGCATTCATTGAAATTGGTTGATTACGAGAATTAATGGTTTCATTATATATAAAATTATAATATATTTATTTGAAACGGATATTTAAATTTTGAAAACTTATTATTGAGGAATGAATCATTACAATGTTTATTACTAATGGATATGGGAGAATTATTAGAGTTAATAGGTTTTTTTGTTATAGAAAGATTTTTAGTAGCTAAAGCAGGAAGTACTGGTTCAATAGGAAGAAATTGTAAATAGTAAGCTTTAAATTTTGGTATTTGAGTATTAGAACAACTAGGGTTAGTAGCGATCTGTTTCAAGTTTGTTAAGTTAGTAGAATTATTATAATTATTGTTAATTTTTAAAGTAGCACCTTGTTTTTTATTGTTATGACTAATATTATTACTATTTTTATAAAATCTTTATTCATGTTATTAGAAATATTCCTTACTTTAGAAATTGACTTTTGCCTTTTAGATGAATATTTGATTTGTTCAACCTTGGGCTTGCTATAATCACCATTGCACCAATTTTCTTCCATTTATTTTTATTGCTTGAATAATTTAGTATTTGGATACACGAGCAGGTCCAGATAATATGAGTGGTATTTAATTCTATTCCATTTAATACTCTTTCGTGTGACTCGGAGGCAGGAAACAGATGTTATTAAAAAAATTTTTTATTATCCGAATTCAAACAAATAACACCGCCAGAAGGTTTATGCATGCAATAACTCGTTTGAATTCGTAGATAAAATTCAAAGCATCAAATTAAAAAGAGATGAGGTACTAGTTTTGTTTTATGTAGAATCATTATATCCTAACATCTCGCTTATCGAAACCACGGAATGCTTAAGTGAATGGCTAATAAACTCTAACATAAGTGATGAAAAGGCGAGCATATTATCAGATTTAGCCAAATTATGCATGGAATAAAAACAGTTCCAGTTTAGAGCAAAGTTCTACTAATTTACACATGGTGTAAGTATGGGTGATTCCTTAGTATTTTTTTTTCGAATATTTTGACGGCATCTTTAGAAACAAAATTTAAAAAACAAATTAAAAAACCAAGAATTTGGCAATATGGAATAAGGTATGCGGATGATGTGTTTTCAATAATTAAAATGGATAATCATCCTAATATTCTACAAAATATCAATAATCAATATCCATCGATTAAATGTATAAGAGTTAGAAAAAGAAATAATTGTTTAGATTTGACAATGAAACAAGTAAAGAAACAGTCAGTCTGTGCTTAAATCATAAAAGCTTTTATTAGTTTGATCGTAAGACATGGCTAACCAAATTTTTTTTTTTATACTAAAAACATTTGCTAATTATTTTATCAATTCAAAAATATTAAAAATTCTTACTAACTTATCTATTTAAAATATTAAACAACAAATTAAATTGAGATAAATGGATTCGTAAAATGCTATTGCAAAATTACATATTTAAAACTTTTATCCAATTCAATAAAATTTTACACACATGGAGCAATTACTCCTTTTCAAGATTTTAAGCTGTAGTGCATTTACTGTTGAATGATTTTGTACCCTTGGTTAATTATTTCAATTTTCAATAATTTTTAAATTTATTCTCTTAATTTACTTATTTTTTAATATTCTATAGAATTAAACTCAAAGTTATTCGAACGAAATATTAATTTGTAATATTATAAATATAAAAGTTTATATAATTTCACGGTTTTTAATATTAGTTAAAACCATTAAGGCTTTCATTAGCTTAGCTTGTTATCACAAAATTTAATAATCAAAATATGCAATTAAAGTATTTCTAAAATACAATGATAAATTTTGAACAGTTTCATATAATTAATTTTAATACAAAAATAAATTTTACAACTTAAGTATCGTACACAATTTCTTAATTATATATTACCTATGGTAATAATTCAATAAAATATAGATATGATATAATAAAAATTAAAAAAATATTTAGTTTTTAATTTATAAAATATAATACATAATATGTTTAATAGTAAAACTCTTAGCCTTTTAAAATTATAAAAGTGTTAAATAGGAACAAAAATAGGAAATATTATACATATCAAATTTGATTTTTTTATCTTTATTAATTTCGAATATATTATGCTTTAAGGTTTTAAGAGTAGTATATAAATTTCATCAAAATAGCGTAATTAGTTTCTGAGTTTTGGTATTTTTAAGATGTACGTTAGCTTTTGAACTTTTCAAATGTTCCAGAACCCGAAACCATGATACGATTTCGCCCATATGCAGTCCCAGTCATACTTTCAATACTTATTAACCCTTGTACACAATTGGAACATTCTATATTAATTTTAAGTTACTATTTTTATTAATTTCGATGATAAGCCTTTCAACCTTTAGAGGTCTAAAAGAGTTACCTGAACCACCATTCCAATTGATCATACATTAAAGGAACACGTAGGAAATAGTAAAGAACAGCCTTCTGCCAAATTTGAAGCTTCTACATTTTTTTGAAGTTATTATCTCTATTATTTTCGAAAATATGCTTTAAGGTCTTCGAAACTATTTGGATGGTCCCTGACCCACTATTACAATTGGTTCCAATTTTTGAGGACACTATGGGAATAGAAAGGGACAGCCTGATACCGAATTTGGAGGCTCTAACTTCTTTGAATTCGGAATCATGCTCGTTTGGCCTAAATTGGATGAAAAAATTCCAGGATCTGAACACATGGTCGGATTTCGCCCATTTGCAGTCCGCGCCGTTCTTTCAATACTATTGATCCCTTGTACACAATTGGAACGTTCTATCTTAATTTTAAGTTATTTTTTTTTAATAATTTCAATGATATGCTTTAAGGTCTTTAGAATTGTGTGGATGGTTCCCGACCCACTACTCCAATTGAACCTAAATTTTCAGGACTCTAAGGACATAGGAAGAGGCACACTGATACCAAATTTGAATGTTTTATCTCCATTGGTTTCGGAATTATGCTTGTTTGTCCTAAATTCGATCAAAAACTTCTAGGATACGAATCCATGGTCCGAACTAGTTCGTACGCAGTCCCCGCCATAGTCTCATTACTGGTAACCTACATCATAAAATTCATGATTGTAACGCTATTAGTTGTTAAGTTATCCTTATTTTTTTTATATGTTCCTTGGCCCTTAGAACAATTAAAAGGTCCAGGATCCGAATCCATGGGCCGATTTCGCCCATATGCAATCCCCGCCATACTTTAAGTCATATCAACCTACAGTTAAAATTTCATCAAGATAGCTCTATTAGTTTTTGAGTTATCGTACAAACGGACGGAAGGACGAACGGACATGGTTATATCGACTCAGGAGGTCACGCTGATCACAAATATATATACTTTTTCATATCTAGCTCGCTTTCTTTAGGTGGTTACAAACACCATACCAAAGTTATTATTCCCTTTTCCTATTTTATAGGTGTAGAGTAAAAAGAGCATATGTAAATGGATGCAATACAGAAATAGTATATATTTTAATTGATAAACACACTAAAAAGGTTAAAAAACATAAACTGTAAAAATTTTACAAAATTGCATCTAATTTAACAAATATAAAAACAATTTTAAATAAATAATAATTTTATAAGTTTGATCATAAGACATAGCTAATGAAATTAATTTTATAATACTAAACATTTTTTCTAATTAATTTATTTATTCAAAAATATTAAAACCGTCAAATTTGTCAAAGTGAAAGGGTAATTTTTGATAATTTTTGGCGGTTAATTGTTATATCTCCAATTTAACATAAAACAGAAAAATGTTAAATAAAATAACAAAACTAAGTTGCAAGTTTGGGTTGGAAAATAAATTAAAATACTAAACATGGCCAAACAAGAATGTCACGGCCGTAAAAAAACTTTTGGTAAAGCCATTCAATGTAGCACCTGCCAACAATTTTTTCATCTCGAATGCGCACCAGTGTCCGAAGAAGAAATTATGGCTGTAGCATGTCAGGATCTTCTTAAACAAAATGAAACAATAATTAAAGAAAACATGAAGCTGATATATAAACTAAACAATATGGAAAAACAAATTAACACAATTGAAAAAATTATTGACAAGAAACAACAAGATCCGTGGCGAATGTTTCTTAACGTTAGTGAACAATTGAAAGCAAATTTACCGAGTGAGAACATTCGGAACTAAAAAGTGAAAAAAAAAAATATAGAGAATATCAAAAGTAATAATAACCAAACATTATACTTGCTGAAATTGGACTCTGAATCAGTAAAAAAGATCTTGTAACAAAAAAAAAGTAGGTGAATTTTTATTTCATTACTTGAAATTGCCTCTACGGCAAATCTACAGCAATTTTGTACGTTTATCGAACATTTTTGTACGTTCGATTCATCATCTTTATTTTTTTACTTAACATTATATAGTATTATTTGTTATTATTATTAATTCACAATTAATTTCAATTGTGAACTATTAACAAGTAAAAATTCTAATAATTAATTTTTTTTTTTTTTATTATTAGTTTATTATTATCAACTCACAATTAATTTCAATTGTGAACTATTAACAAATACAAATTCTAATAATTAACCTTTTTTATAATTAAATAAGGTTTTAGATAACAACTTCTCTTCTCAAAAGTTAACACTACAATGAATTATTTTATTTTAAATTTAAACGTTGCAATGCCATGCATTGCAAAGTTTAGAAATATTTGAGAATCAAATTACACGCTTAGAAGTAATTGGAAAAAAAGATGATTATGCTTTTTGTTCAATTATTCTATGGGAAGAATTTTTTATTTAGCGTTAACAAAAGTACAGTTATGCTTTTTCTATTTAAGTTACTTTATTAGTTTAAAAGTAAAAGTAATTTATGTATGATTTAATGTATGTTAAGGAATGGGATTTATGTTACGATTTGCAAGTGTATTGTAATCATGTGCTTTGCTCATGATTACCATGCATTTGCTTTATGTATGATCATAATGTTATGTAACACCTCCCCCCTTTAAGATTTTCTGTCTCAGAAAATTTGTAAAGGAACATCATTGTCTGATTTTTCGAATTGATTCTCAACTATTTCTAATTTTTTACATTTTTTCTTTTTCATACAAAAGGTAATTAAAATTATTATTATTATACAAAATATTATTGAAGTAGATACAAATAAAGTATTATTTTTAAAACTAAAGTTTGTTTCAATTGATTTTATAATTTCTCTATTTTTTATAGTGTTGAGGTGAATGTCCTCTAATGTTAAATTGTTTAAAATTTTCATTACTTGATTACCACTGTTTATAAGTGATATTACAATATTATCTTTATAATTTCTTATTCTATTTATAAATCTTAGCTTATCAATTTTAATTTCACAATTATTAAATTTAATTAAATTATTTCCTTTAATTAGGATTTCATGTTCGATACAATTTTGTTTTATCTTAATTTTTGGAAGGTTGGAAGTAACAATAGTTTCTTCGTTAAGTTGGGTTATTGATTCTAATTTATTTATTTTGTATTTACATGTGTTATTATGTTGGAGTAAGTTCCGTATACATTTGTCTTTATGGAAGTTTAAGTTTCGTTTGAGTAAGATGTTTTCATGATATTGAAGATATTATTATCGTTCACTATGATTCTTTGGTTATCGTAGTCTAACTGTTCGAAATTTGAATTTGGAAATGGGACGATGTAGGCGTCTAAATGTTTCTTTTGTAAAATTTGGAATCAGAATGATTACACCTATTATATTATTTTCAAAGATTACACTACTTTTAATGTATGGTAGATTTTCTATTTGTTCATGGTATATGGTTAAATTTACTAGATGAAGTAATTTTGTATAGTTGTCGACGATGCGTTTGTCCTTTAATCTTACTATTGCGAATCCGTTGTCGTCATTTATGGGCGTTATTTGTATTGATTGCATTAATATGGGTGTTATAAGCAGGCATAGAAGTTTCCACTCCATTTCCTAAAAAAAAATTATAGAAGGTAATATTAGTTTTGGTGTTTATACTTTCTTTTTCTTTGTTTCGCGCAATATTTCATTAGTCTGTTATTGCTGGTATCTGTTAGGTAATTTCCAGTTTTCTGGTATTCTTTTAATCTTTTGTACTTTAGTTTACATTTTCCTACTTCTCGATTAATTACTATATTTTCTGTGAAATTTAGGTTTTCGGCTTTATTCTTATTGATTTTGTTGATGCGTTTTGCTTTTTCTTCGTCGAATTTTTGGGCTAGTTCGTCAATTTCATTTCTATCGAAGTTTTTATTAAGGAAGTCTAGGGGTCTTAATTTAGTCGTAGAATGAATAGTACGATTGTAATACGTAATAGCATTATATACTTTGTTGTCTGTGTCATTCAGTTCGTTATCAGTTTTATCGATATCCATTAACCTTAGATGTTCGTTTAATGTGCCGTGTAGGCGTTCAATATCTGAGTTTCCCGTTTTGTTATTTGGTGTCGTTTTGTGAAATGTTATCTCATTTTCGTTTAGAAATTGTTCGACTGCGTTGTGTATAATACATTTGTCGTTGTCGGATACTAATTTTCTCATTTTCCCTAAATATTTAATTCTGTCTTTGATGCCTGATAGGATGGAAATCCATGTCCTGTCTTTTAATTTAAAAATCGTAGCATGTTTGGTGAACTTGTCGATCATTGTGAGATACATGGTATTGCGGTAAGGGAACCATATATCCATGTGGACTATATCATTAAAGTATTTTGGAGATTCTGTATGGTTTAGAAGTAGTTTCATTGGATTCCTATCATGTTTTGCGATATTGCATACGTTACAGTTATTTACGAATTTGTGTATCTCTTCAAGCATGTTTGGAAAGTAGTAAACAGATTTTAGCTCGAGAAAGATTTCTGATATTCCTCGATGATTTTTGCTTAGATGTTGTTCTTTAATAACACTTAATATTTCGTCTTTATCTGTCAGATCTAAAAGTTTTGTTGATGATTTAAGTATTTTCAAATTTTTATTTTCAAAAAAATATTGTCTGTATAAGTTTTGGAATTTTAAGTATAAGGGAATGTTCTCGCTGTAGACGCACATAGTGCCTTTTTCTATTAGACATTTTCTCATCATTTCTAGGAGGTTACTATTTTTGGTGACGTGTAGAATATTATGACATTTTTTATTAGAGATTTTCATAAGGAGTTTTTCTTTATTTTTCGGATACAGATAGATTTGATTTTTAAAAAGGTTTACCGGTTTTTCTGTAATTGGGATATAACCAGAGTCGTCTTCTTGTGCGCTGTGTACTGTCGCAGAAGTCGACATATTATCGACATTGTTAGCTTCTTTGTTAACTTCATTAACGTCGATTTGAGCTTCACATGCTGAGTTAGTGAGAATGTTTTTAATGTTTTCTGGATTGTCAGGTATAATTCTGCTTAATCCATCGGCGACGTGGTTGTCTTTGTCTTTTACGTAATTTATTGAAAAATCGTACTCGTTAAGTCGAATTTTCCAACGTTGCAGCTTCATGTTAGGCTCTTTCAGATTGTTCAACCAGACTAAAGGTCTGTGGTCGGTTTGTACTATAAATTTTCTGCCGTATAGGTAAGTATGGAAGTGCTTTATTGGCCACACAATAGCGAGAAGTTCTTTCTCTATTGTTGCGTATCTTGTTTCATGTTGGTTTAGCGTACGAGACGCGTAATAGATTGGATGACCGTTTTGGCTCAGAACGGCTTGCGTTCTTTTTTAAGCATTTTATAAGAGGGTAAGCGATACTAGCATAGTCTTTTATGAACTTTCTATAGTATCCCGTTATGCCGAGGAAAGATTTAATTTCTTTCTGTGTAGAAGGTAATTTAATTTTTTGGATACACAATACTTTTTTTGGGTCAGGTTTGACACCACCATCTGTTATAATGTGTCCTAAGTAATTAGTAGAGGTTTGAGCGAAATTGCACTTATCCATTTGTATTTTTAAATTAGCTTCTCTTAAACATTGGAGGATTTTTTGCAGAGATAATAAGTGCTCTTCTAATGAAGCCGAAAAGATCAAAATGTCATCTAAATAGACAACACAGATTTTGTTCACGAAATCCCGTAAAACGTAGTTCATCAACCTCTGGAAGGTCGATGGGGAGTTTTTTTAAACCAAACGGCATTCTGGTGAACTCATAGTGCCCAGTTGCCGTTGAGAAGGCGGTTTTCCATCTGTCCTCTTGTTGGACTTCGATCTGGTGGAGGCCCTTGGCCAGATCTAAAGTGGAAAAGTACCGACAGTTTCCTAGTTTCCCGAATAGGTCTTCGATATTCGGTATTGGGAACTTATCGTCAATTGTATTATCGTTCAATTTTCGATAATCGATGACGATCCTCCATTTTTCTATATTCGAGTTGTCCAATTTTTTGGGCACAACCCAAATAGGGGCGTTATAAGGTGAGGTACTATTTACTATTATGCCTTGCATTAGCATTTCCTTGATTTGTCGGTCTACTTCTTCTCGATGTATTTGAGGGTATCGATAACTTTTTGTATAGATAGGGATATCATTTTTCGTAATTATCCTATGTTTAATCTTACTGGTGAATGAGAGTGTTTTCTCGTCATTATGGAAGATATCCTTATAAGAGAATAGGAGTGATTCCAACTTTTGGATATCTTTCTTAGATAAATGTGGTGCGAAATTGAACTTTATTGGTTGTATTTCGTTACTAAAGATGTTCAGAGATTCTTTTAAGTAAGTGTCATCGTACAAGAATTCTTCATGGGTATTGAGAAAAAATGGTATATTAGAATTTTGGTGTTAATACCTGTCGATCTTTGTAATTTATTATGGCGTTTAATGGTACAAGTATGTTGTTGCCAATTATACCGTCGAAATTGTTGTTTAAGGGGATTTCTAGGAATTCTACGAGTTTATCTGTTTCATTAAATATTTCAAATAAGGGAAATTTACATTTGATATTTGTTGTTACTTTACCGTTTTGTACTCTAAGAGTTTGTGGGTTTATGTGATGTTTCCATTTCGGTTGGCATAATTCGGGTTTAATTATGCTAAATTCCGCACCAGAATCGATTATAAATTTTAGTTTTCTTATTTTTGTACTAAATGTTATATAGGGTAGTTGTTTTGGCTGTTCGAGCAAAAATTTTGTTCGTTACTATTGTTCATGTTTACGTCCATAGGTTCTATTTCGTTATAGTTTCGGTTTGTTCTTCTACTTTGACGTTCATGGTTGTAATTGTTATTTATTTGATTAGGTTGGTTATTAGCCGGGTATATTCTATTATCGTCATAATTTCTGTTTTGAGAATTATTTTGATAAGAATTAGTATTTTGAAAACGATTTGGATTAGAATTTCTATTTTGGTAATTATTCTGATTTCTAATTTGGGAATTGTTTGAGTTGAAATTCCTATTTTGAAAATTGTTTGGGTTGGAATTTCTATTTTGGAAATTGTTTGAGTTGAAATTTCTATTTTGGAAATTGTTTGAGTTGAAATTTCTATTTTGAAAATTGTTTGAGTTGAAATTTCTATTTTGGAAATTGTTTGAGTTGAAATTTCTATTTTGGAAATTGTTTGAGTTGAAATTTCTACTTTGAAAATTGTTTGAGTCAAAATTAGAACTATTCTTTTTTGATAAACTCACGAATTGTGTGTATCCATTTGCAATTATAATTTGGAAAGCTTCGTTTAAATTGTTGGGATTCCTATTAATAATAATGCCTCTTACAGGTTATAGTAAGTTGTCTTTAAATATTGTGAGTGCTATTCGGTTGTTTGTGGTTATTTGGTTGGGGTTGTTACCACCACTTAATAGATACGCGTTATTTAGTTTTGTTAATATTCTTTTGATTCTATCATGAAATTTCTCAATTGTATTTGTACAACGACATAGGGTTAGTTGGTCTAAAATTTCATTAATGGGTGTTGATTCGCCAAAATCTCTTATTAGAGCTTCTTTGACATTCAACCAAGTTCCTAGATCTGGGTTGGAAAGTAGAGCAGTTCTCGCGTTTCCAATAATTTTATCTTTAATATTTCCCAATAATATACTTTTGTAGTTATTAGGAATAGTGTCAATTATAGGAATGAGTTCTTCCACTCTTTGTAAAAAGTTAGCTAAATCATTTATTTTTCCCGAAAAGGGTGAAATGTTGGCAATACACTTTATTAAGGTATTGAATTTTTCTAATTCTCCTAAATTTTCCATTTTAGGTATTAGGATTAATGAACGTAATTTGTAGTAAAATTTTAAGTTTAGTTGAGAATTGTTAATTTTAGTTAGTGATCTTTTTAGTGATCAAATTTGTAGTAAGAAATTAATTTGATTGTAGCGTTATTAAGATTTTAATTTAATAAATATTTATTTAATTGTAAAAATTTATTTGATTGTAATGTTATTAAGATTTTAATTTAATAAATTTTTATTTAATTGTAAAAATTGATTTGATTGTAGTGTTATTAAAATTTTAATTTAATAAATTTTTATTTAATTGTAAAAATTGATTTGATTGTAGTGTTATTAAGATTTTAATTTAATAAATTTTTATTTAATTGTAAAAATTGATTTGATTGTAGCGTTATTAAGATTTTAATTTAATAAATACTTATTTAATTGTAAAAATTTATTTGATTGTAATGTTATTAAGATTTTAATTTAATAAATTTTTATTTAATTGTAAAAATTGATTTGATTGTAGTTTTATTAAGATTTTAATTTAATAAATTTTTATTTAATTATAAAAATTGATTTGATTGTAGTGTTATTAAGATTTTAATTTAATAATTTTTTATTTAATTGTAAAGTTAATACAAAAAAAAAATATTTCTTATTAAGTGAATTTTAATAATAAGATTTTAAATTTAATTGCGAATTATTAATTTTAATTAATGCACAATTTGTAATAAAAAATTTTTGTTTAATTTTAGAGTTATTAAAATTTTAATTAATACTCAAATTTATAAGACTTTAAGTTTACTTGTGAATTACTAATTTTAATTTGCAATAGAAAGAATATTTTGAGTTTACACTTATATATTTTTGTTTTAAGATTTAGTTAAAAATTTAGGTACTTAGTTTTTTGTTTTGTTGTTTTTTGGTTTTTCTTAAGGTGATTTCAAGACTTGGTTTGATGTTTGCTGTATTGTTGAATTATAGATGTTTTGTTGTTTTGTTGAATTATAGATGTTTGTTCTATTGTTGAATTATAGATGTTTGTTGTATTTTTGATTAATAGATGTTTGTTGTATTTTTGATTAATAGATGTTTGTTGTATTGTTGAATTATAGATGTTTGTTGTATTTTTGATTTGTAGATGTTTGTTGTATTGATGATTTATAGATGTTTGTTGTATTGTTGAATTATAGATGTTTGTTGTATTTTTGATTTGTAGAGATGTTTGTTGTATTGATGATTTATAGATGTTTGTTGTATTTTTGATTTGTAGATGTTTGTTGTATTGATGATTTATAGATGTTTGTTGTATTTTTGATTTGTAGATGTTTGTTGTATTGATGATTTATAGATGTTTGTTGTATTGATGATTTATAGATGTTTGTTGTATTCCCTTTGGTTGGTTGAGGTTCGTTTGTTACCTTATAGCGGTAATTCGACTGCGCCAGTATTATTAGTTATCCTTATAGCGGTTATTCGACTGCGCCAGTATTATTTGTTATTATTATTAATTCACAATTAATTTCAATTGTGAACTATTAACAAGTAAAAATTCTAATAATTAATTTTTTTTTTTTTTATTATTAGTTTATTATTATCAACTCACAATTAATTTCAATTGTGAACTATTAACAAATACAAATTCTAATAATTAACCTTTTTTATAATTAAATAAGGTTTTAGATAACAACTTCTCTTCTCAAAAGTTAACACTACAATGAATTATTTTATTTTAAATTTAAACGTTGCAATGCCATGCAACAAAATTCTCTCGGACAATTTTCGCGGGAAATCAAAAATAATATTAATGATGTTAGGGACAACTTCCAAGGAACAATTGTTAAATTATTGGAAGTTGTAAAAAATAACTCCGCCAACTTTTCAGAAATGGAAAAAAATTTTGAATCGCTAAACAATAGCGTAATTAGTTTCAACACAGACAACAAAAAATTTATTAGAGATATAATAAAAGTTGAAATAGGTAAATTAAAAAATGAAATTTTAATTTCCAATAAATTACCTCAAGATTCAAATAACTCACATAATATGGAACTAAAAGATTCAATTGATAACTTATCTAAAATATGTGTTTCTATTTCTGAAAATGCGAGCAGGAATGAGATTTCATTGAGCTTCAGGGATTTAGTTTTGGCTGATTTAGATATTCTCAAGAGTAAAATGGAGGAGATGCAAGAATTTATGAAAAACCACAATAATTCTCATCCAAATCAATACAGCTCAAATAAGTTACCTAAATCATTGTTTGACGAATTTAACGAAATAAATAGCGCTGGGTCAGACAAACTCAAAAATGTAGCAAAGGAAAAACAGGACGATATTTCAATGGATATTGAAAAAGAAACAAAAGTTGTCGATCCACCAGATGCTATAAGTAAGCCGAAATTTAAAATAAGAATTTCGAATCTTAGCGTTAACACAACTGAAGTCAAAATGACCAAATACATAAGAAGCAAGTTGAAATGCGATGATGTTCACTGCAACTTAATAACACCGAAGTGGCTGAAGTATAAACCGAACTATCACACATTTAAAGTTAGTGTTCCGGAATCAAAAGTGAATGAAATTAAAAACAGGAGCTTGTGGCGTATAGGAACCAATATCAGCAGTTTCAAAAATTTAGGTAAAAATAATTTAAGGACAAACACACAACATTCAATAAACCCAAAACATTCTAAAAATAATAAAACAAACACTAAAAATTCAAACAATAGAAATACTAATTTGC